>MJUU01041322.1:1717-15328 GCA_002080025.1 Modiolus philippinarum
TTGTTTTGTTTGTTTTTGTTTTAGTTGTTTTGATACTTTTAGTGTTATATATAAAAAATTGTAGAAGGTACAAGTGAAGTTTAAACTACAAGAAAGTCAGCATAGTAAGAGCTGCATGTCCTGCAATTTTAAAGAAAATTTGATGACCCACACAGGAATTGCTGTCACTTTTTCTGTGAATTTTTAAAATTTTCATAATTTTTTATTTCATTTCAAAAACTGTTTAGATAGAGGTTAAATGGGAATTGCAAAAGTGTAACGCTTTTCAAGTACTATAATTTCTACATATGTCCAGCAGATTCGTATCTCATCCAAGATGGCCGCCAGCAGGGAACATAGTTTAACATCGGGACCCTACGGGAAATGCATTAAAAGGTCTTTTCCTCTGAAACGAGGAACCAAACTTGGTTACAATGTCCTTGGCTGGTCCCCTTTAAAGCTTGTGATTTTCATGTTTATACCTCATCCAAGATGGTCGCCAGCAGGGGACATAGTTCTAACATAGGACCATATGGAAAATGTATTTATTATAATAAAGATCTTATTCGTTGAAACTACAAAGCCAATAGTACCCAGACTTTATCACAACAGTCCTTGTGTGGTCCCCATCTAAGTTTGTAATTTTTATGCTTGTACTTCATCCAAGATTGTCACTAGCAGGGAACAGAGTTTAACATAGGAACCCTATGGGAAATGCATTCAAATGTCTTTTCCTCTGAACCTACTAGGCAAATTGGAACCAAACTTGGTAACAATTGCCTATGGGTGATCCCCTTCAAAGTTTGTGATTTTTATGTTTGTACTTCATCCAAGATTGAAACTGTAACATCTGGTGAACTGATTTATTGTATGGATGGGTGGTCTTTTGGTGTCAATAAAACCATGCGAGCAATACAGGCACATGTGAGCCTCTAGTTCTAAATTTTAGGCATTCACATATAACCTTTTTTGAAATAGTCGATCACTATGACATGGTTTTTTTTTCAAAGCACCAGGGTCTCCTCTTTCCAAAGACGTATAATGCAGATATGTGAGATTCCGTTAACCGAAAATCAAAGAATTAGTGCATGGCTTCGGAACCCTACTTTAACGTTCATGCCATAGTATACTTTCGAACTTATGGATTGATGGTTTCGATCATAAAATAAATAAGGAATTTAATATGGAATCGTCACAGTGGAATTCAAATGATTGTTTGAATCCAAAATAGATGAATCAAATTTATGTAATCATGGTAGAGATTTTACAATTTAACGGTAATATTCTA
Source organism: Modiolus philippinarum (assembly GCA_002080025.1). Lineage (NCBI taxonomy): Eukaryota > Metazoa > Mollusca > Bivalvia > Mytilida > Modiolidae > Modiolus > Modiolus philippinarum. The sequence goes on from MJUU01041322.1 coordinate 2,985, forward strand.
AAAGATAATAAAATCCACCACAATATTTGTTCCAAAGGAAAAAATACTACACAAGATTTGTTCTATCAGAACAAATATAATAATATTTGTTCCTAACGGAAAAAAATGTTATGTAATATTTGTTCCAAAAGGAAGAACTATAATGACAATGTTATCATATCTGTTCCAATGGATCTTTTGTCAAGTGGAACAAATATATGTTAACAATATGAACATAATACAATTAAATTGTTCTTCGACTTTCTCATCTCGCTTCTCGACTTTTTCAACTCGCATCTCGACTTTTGTAACTCGCATCTCGACTTTTTTAACTCGCATCTCGACTTTTGTATCTCGCATCTCGACTTTTGTAACTCGCATCTCGACTTTTTAAACTCGCATCTCGACTTTTGTAACTCGCATCTCGACTTTTGTAACTCGCTACTCGACTTTTTTAACTCGCATCTCGACTTTTGTAACTCGCTACTCGACTTTTTTAACTCGCTACTCGACCTTTTTAACTCGCATCTCGACTTTTGTAACTCGCTACTCGACTTTTTTAACTCGCTACTCGACCTTTTCAACTCGCATCTCGACTTTTGTAACTCGCATCTCGACTTTTTTAACTCGCATCTCGACTTTTTTAACTCGCATCTCGACTTTTTAACTCGCATCTCGACTTTTGTAACTCGCATCTCGACTTTTTTAACTCGCATCTCGACTTTTGTAACTCGCATCTCGCAACTCGACAATAAGAAACCCTCGCTTTATGTGTATACGCCTAAGGCATGGTAATATGTTTCCTATGTCAGTATCTCAGTGGGTTGAGCTTTTAAATGTGTTTTGGTATTACAGAACCTGAAGACAATTCAGCAACAACATCTCACATTTCGGAACATACATGTACATGCAAGTCTACTGTACGTTTACACAGGGACTATATATAACTAACAGTCCCCGGTTTACGTGTATCATGTACTATGTGTCTGCATAAGCATAATAATATATGTTTTGCAATGTCACTATGGATATCAGTACATAGGTTGAGCTAAGATTAGCATACTAGTATTTTTAGGTGTCGTCTGTCAAGAATTCAATTTGTGCAAAAATTTTGATCATAACGCTGATCGATTGTTCGTGAATTTTGAATTCCCTTCGAAATTGCGTTTGTATGTATAAATTCATTTTAAACACATAAACCTCTGATTTTACCAATATATATGTATGTGCAAAAGTTTTGCTGCCGCTTCATAAAATGGCTCCAAATGTAATTCTCAAAACTGGTGAAATCCGGATAATCACGCGAGCAGCATTTCCAGAAAATCATTTTTACTTTCACTTTTGCAAACAGGGAAAAGAGAGATAACTCAGGAATTAAATTGAACAAATAAAGCATTTCATTACTAAAATAATTCAATTTATTCTTTATCGAATAAATTTGCTTATTCAATAGAACGCTTTACAAAGGATGGGTTGCGATAAGATGCTAAAACGGCCCAAAGGAATCTCAAAATTATTTTTTTCAAGGAAACTCATCGTTTCTTATGTATTTATAAAGCATAATATTCCTAGTATTTAGAATGTACACTAATAATTTGATCTATTGACAAATATTCGATAAAATCTATGTTTTTTTACACTCCTATCAAGGGTAATTAACCTTGGGCCTATGGGAAAAGGCTTCCAATGGATCACGTTTCAAATCAAATTTAACAATGACCTGCTTTTGGACCCAGCCGTATACTTACACCATAAATGCATTATACATAGGGTATTATTCATGCAAAGAATCAGCCTGGGTCCACGTGCAGGTCATGTTGAAAAACTTGAAAAATGCAAAAATTTTCAGCTCCAAATGACTACTGTAAAAGTCAAAATTTACCAATATTACTCGTTTATGTATTACACGTATAAATGAAAAGGAATCAACGCAACCAAATCATTTTAAAAAATGCTAAATGCGGCAATTTCTCAAGTTATAATCAATTTAAGATATTTGGCAGTTTGTCAATACTGATAAATGGGTTATCGGTCTTTGTCCTGAGGTTGGAAAGAAAACATATTTCTTCATTACGTCTATTTTAAAATGAATAATTATAGTATTAAGTAGGTTTCTTTTGATATTTTTTTACGACCGAAAAATTCTTTAGGTCGTATAATGGTATGGCGCTGACGTCAGCGGCGGTGTCGGCGTAGTTGTCGTCTGTAGACACGTTTGTAGTATATCATTAACTTAAGTTCGAGTTGTCCAATCCTTATGGAATTCTAACACTATGTTCCTTTCCACAAAAGGCAGGCTGTAACAGGGTTTTGGTTTTGTTACACCTCCCGTTTTTGAAAAAGGGGCCAAAAGGGCAAAATTTGGTGTTTTCACATATTTGGCTGTAGAATTTATTCACCGGATTTTGATGGGTTAATATTTCAGTGTGCTCTTGAGAAAAAATCTAATCAGCAGAATGAAAACGGATTTCACGTCTTATGTACCTTTCATGAGATGAATAGTGCCCAAAAGGGGCAAACTTCAAAAAAATATTATTTTTTTTTAATTTCTAGTCCGATTTTGATGCAGTTTTTCCAATGGATCCTTATGAGAAAAAAAATTACATACTTCTTGAATATTAGCTTTTTGATAACTTGTTTTCCTTTGGAGCTATAAAGTGGCTGAATTGGTCCAAAATTACAAATGTTCAGATTACCGAAATTTCTGTTTTTAAAGGGATTTTATTGAGATTTGTTTTGTATAGATTCCTGATTTTTCGCATCTCTTAAACTTTTGATCTATTAGGGGTCCAAGAGGCCAAAATTGCAATTTTTCAAAATATAGATAACCCAATTACATTGGATTTCGATGGGATTTGTTTTCTGTATATTCCTTTTGTTTAAAGCTCTTAGTAGTATGTCAACAGATTTTGCATATCTCTTACCGTTTCCTAACTATAAGGAGTCAATTCGGCCGAATTGGATTTTATGAAAATACGTAAAATCAATAATTTTATTCGGATTTCGATGGGATTTAGTTCTTTGGTTCATCTTGATGTAAGCTGTAAGTAGTATTTATTGGATTTAACACAACTGTTACTTTTCGGAGGTTTCATGGACGAAAAGAGCTATTTTTATGCTCCCTAGTTTGTGTCCAGTTAATTACTGTGTCAAGCTACATATTGTGTCACCAAATTACTGTGACAAGCTATTAACTGTTTCGACATTCACTTTAGATTGCACTTGTTCAACATGCTGAGGTCGTATCATGCTGCGCTCGGCGTAACCCTTTATTAATATCGAAAACCATGTTTAATATATGTAGAATTATACATGTAGGTACCTGCGTGCAATTGTGATACTGATGGTATGAAATAATTACGTTTTGTATATTGTTTTGTACATGGTAAAATGTATACAGTTGAACCTGTCTAATCCAACACACTGTGGGACCATAAGAATGTGTCGGATTATACAGGATGTCGGAATACTCAGGTTTAAAAAGCATTTAAAAACTATCATTTGGCCCACAAAAATTACGTGCTAATACTGGTGATCTTTTTTTATGCTACAAGCTATAAATCATTTTTGCTTTATTCCCAAATCGTGTAGCTACCATGTGACTTTATGTCAATGTCTAAGTTACTTTCTACGACTTTCAATGTGAAAGTTATTTTATCTACATGTATATCTAAATGTCAATCGCTCAAGACGTTTACCATTTGTTTTTACCTTTTATGCCGATATTTTTAAAATTTAAATACCCCTAAAAGCATACAATATCAATTTTTAAGTTAAAGTCAAACACTCATAGGGTACCCTTGTAGCAGCCCTCGATTTGGGCCACTTCCGGTTCCAAGTAACCGAGAACCGAACTTAACTTATATTTTTATCAACTTATAATGTATTATAATGAGTCGTGTGTTGCTTAAGGCAATCTAAACGGGCCTCACATTGTGGTATCCACGTTTCTTTAATTTTTATTATTATGCTTGCCATAGTATTTTTTAACTTTTCCAAAAGTCAGCTTGAACTGGGACTAATATAACAGGGATATGAAACTAGTTTGATCGAATAGAAAGCGGTGTCCAGGCTACGATTTTCGGTTGTAACTTTTGATTTACTCAACATAAAATTATTCTAAAAAATTTGCCGAAAAGCTTATTCATCGTATATTTACAACATTAAATTTTCATTCACGCAACAATGATATCCTAATTGAAAATGGGTAATAAATGCACCAGGGGTTGTTTTCTTGTGTAGAGGGGTCGTAAAATTATCGAAAAACCATCCAATAAACAAATGACAGTTATCGATGATTAATGAGCGTTGTCGTATAATTTTGGGTCCGCCCAATTTACGTAGCCGGCCGGATACAGAATGTTAACATTTTGGGTCCGGGTATCTATTATTCTGTATCCGCCCGTATAAGTTTGGGTCCGCCCAGTTTATGTATCCGGCCGGATACAGAATGTTAACATTTTGGGTCCGGGGCAAAAATAATAGATTAAAGACATATAAACGCTAGATATTACTGACTAATATGAAAAGATAAAAATAATTTTGTCAAGACCAAAACATCAAAAGTTTTCGCATACACGTCTCTTCCAAACCAGCTTACCTGGTAGAAAATAACGCAACAAAAATGGTATAATTACTGGCATATCTGATATAGTAAAAGACCCCTTAAATGAAGTCATAAAATAATAGCATAATAGACCATTTGCCAGTTCTGCAATAAACAGAATGAATTTAGCAAAACCCAAAAGGGAGGTCACTTTTTGAAAAATCTCAAGGGGACAGAATGGTTCCCTGTTTGTGATAACCAACCAAAAAATAAAACATTTTTAATAAAAAATTATGAATGTTTAACCTTTAGCAGATGTTTAGTCAGCAACACAATTCAAAACCTAATCCCAAAAAGCGCTTACCATGCTTTCAAGTGCTACTTGTTTCAAGTAATGAAAATAAACAACTGTACTAACTTGAAATGTCTTCTCAGTGCCTAAGAAAGTATTACAAATTCGAAAATATGCTAACTTACTGCAGAATCTTATGAATATTGTGTAGGGAATTACTTTGTCCAAACTGGCTAAGCACGAAGACCGTACTTTAAAACAAATGTGCATGCTTGATGTTTGTTTGTCCGGTGTAGGAGTAACTTCCCTTTGAAGGTTTGACCAAAAACCACAAAATTTGACTAGAACTGACAAGAACTTTAGTAACTGGCAAATCATCTATTGCGTAATAAAATGATAAATACATTCCCGTAGAGTGTTTTTAGAATGATTGGAAACGTCATTAAGTAATTAGTTATGTAAAAACTTGTTAAAATCTTATTCAAAAGAGACAATTATTTTTATGAGTAATGTGTTTATTACGCAATAAAAACATATCTAAGTAAACAGATCACCTAAATAATAACAACAAATGAAATATTTTTCAAAATAAGGAAAAATTCACAATTGTTGTATTTTGGCTGTTGAACAGCTTGGATATTTTTCGTTGTATTATATTTTCCCCGCACTTTCTTAAGAAAATTTTGGGATATTGTTTTTGCCTGTCTCTCCATCACGATGTGACGCGAACTACTCCTACATTTTTTTTTGAGTTAGGTTTTTAATTTTGTTATAGAATTGTTGCACATACGATGCAGATGTGAAATAAGTTTTAGAATTTATGAATGTGTTGATGCATATATAACCCGGAAATATTTGGACATTTGGATTTAAAATTAAATTACATGTTTTGCATTAAAAATTCGCTTTGGATATTCCGTACAATACATTTTAGACATTTAATTAACACAATTCTGAGTACTAATGTGACAAGTGAGGTATCTCAGTATTTATGAATCGAAAAGTTTTTATTCCAATAAAGTAAGTCATCATGTAGATTTTATCAAAATATAATGAATTCTGAACACGAGTGTAATATACTTTATTCATTTACCTCTTTCTAATAAAAATACAGACAGTCTTAATTGAAATTGCTTCTTTTTATGCCCCGCCTACGATAGTAGGGGGGGCATATAGTGTTCGGTTGTGCTTCGGTTGTGCTTCACTGATCATTGAAAAAAGGGGGTAGTATGAGGTTTACCCTTAGGTTGAAGTTTTTATGCCCCACCTACGATAGTAGGGGGCATATAGTGTTCTGGTGTGTCCGTCCGTCCCTTCGTCCGTTCGTCCGTCCGTCCCAAGCCAGGTTTACCCTCAGGTTGAAGTTTTTTTTTTTCTGTGAAGGATGTATGCTATTACCATGAAACTTTGTATAAATACACATTAGAGTATAATTAAACAAAAATCATAATAAAATTTGATCCCGGCTACCAACTTCATGCTTCACTGATCATTGAAAAAAAGGGGGGGGGGGGTAGAATGAGGTTTACCCTTAGGTTGAAGTTTTTTTTTACCGTGAAGGATGTATGCTATTATCATGAAACTTTGTATAAATACACATTAGGGTATAATTAAACAAAAATCATAATAAAATTTTATCATGACTACCAACTTCATGCTTCACTGATAATAAAAAAGGGGAATAGTATGAGGTTTACCCTTAGGTTGAAGGTTTTTTTTCTGTGAAGGATGTATACTATTATCATGAAACACATTAGGGTAAATACACATAAATACATAAATACACATAAATACATATAAATACACATTAGGGTATAATTAAACAAAAATCATAATACAAATTTATCCTCGCTACCAAATGCATGCTTCACTGATCTTGGATAAAAAGGGGGTAGTATGAGCTTTACCTTTAGGTTGAAGTTTTTTTTTCTGTGAAGGATGTATGCTATTATCGTGAAACTTCATATGAATATACATTAGGGTATGAATAAAAAAGTATAACAAATATTTACCCATGCCACCAACTTCAGGCTTCACTGATCATGAAATATGGCATTGCTCGAAATAGGTGTGAGGAGGGGCATTGTGTCCGTTAGACACATATTCTTGTTCTCGTTAATATGTTGCACCCCAGACATTTAAATTTGTCATGAATTGAACTTCCCTTCATTCCTTTTTGAAAAAGAAAATAAATATAATTCACACAATCAATACCTATTTTAAACAGTGAACGTAAATTTGCTATTAAGCGCCTACAAAGAGAGATTGAAATTGAAAAAATGACCCACTTGTTCTTTAAAATTGTTGAAATAGTTACTCTCTTTCAAATACTCATTACTTGATGCTTAGATTTTCATTTGATCTGTTAAACATAAGCATTAATAAACTAAAAATACTGTTGCACTCCTGACAACATAAACATTGCTCGCAATTAAATAATAAGTGTGTGTCTGAAAAAAGGTTCCTTTCTTCGATGAATGGTCTTTATATCAATGTTGTCTGAAACAAAGAACAATAATGGATTAGAAATCAATATACAGGAAAAAGAGACTTATTAAACTTCAAATGTTGGGGGTGGTGTTGTTATTAAAATATTCAATATCATATTTTTCATATGGAATTGATATTATTTAACATTAATCAATATAAATATGTGATTTTTCATAGATAGAATTTATTTGCAGTTTTTCTATTTTTGCTGTTTCAATCCAGACATGGGACTCCAATTGTTCTTGTGTCAACTGCAGCAGATATTTGCTAATATTCAGATACTAAATTCCTAACTCGAAATGTTAAACTTTAATTGAACAGTCTTACTTTTAAACAGATATCATTATCTATTTAATATGTATTTTAAAAAAATGTAATGTTAAGAAAAAAACGTCACGAAAAGTGTTGCACTCCAGACATTTTTGCATGTTTTTCGAGCATAGCTGTTTAATCAATAAAGATATCTCCATGAAATTTTGCATGGCCATGCTTTGTATCAAAACTTTTATATTTCTAGTCTAGATAACAAAATATGCATGATGCCATTTTTTTTCATTCACCCATACAGCTTTCACGTGAAGTGATTCTGTGCATTTGATTTCATATAACTACCGAGAAGTTTTTTCTGAGCGAACAAAAAAGGAAAAAGGGACCTAAATAAGGGTTTGTATCAGAGACTGTAATGCGGTATTTAAGAATAAAAAGCTTCGGTAAAAAGAATGGGAGCCTCCGGGTCTAGAACAGAGAATTAGCTACCCAAACAATAATTAAAAAATAGATAAGTAAATAATAAACAAATAAATATACAAATAAAACAATATAATTAAGGTAATATATTAGATGTTATAAAAAAATAATGTTATACATGTTCATGTTAAAAAAGAAAGAACGAAATAAAAAAGATAAAAATAAATAATGAATGAGTAAAAATATGGAATGTTTAATTTTAATCATAAAATTTCATTTTGGATAGTGGTCTTTTACCTGTTCATCCAGGTAAATGTAACAAATAACAAAATACGCGAGTTATTTCCCTTCCTTAGACCGAGTTTGCACTGAATAGTTTTTCGTCGATTTATTAGTATAAAATTAAAAAAGTTAATTAAATTATCGAAATAATATGAAAAGATATCAATGTACTTTAAATGAAACAAATAATTTTTGAAAACATCGTAAAACAAGATAGTTATTTATGTTTTTTATTTTCAAGCTCGGGAAAACTGTCTCGGGCTCTGGTTGGGGATACACGAAATATTGAATACCCTCTTTGAAACAGTCAAATATTTCGTCAAATGGATTTGAAATCATTGTTAAAACACATCTTTTAGCAAAAATCTAATTTCCGAGAAAATAACTGACCCCCGGACCCAAAATTATAGGGGGAAGCCGGATACAGAATGTTAACATTTTGTATCCGGCCGGACCCGTAGTGGACCCGGACCCAAAATTATGCCACAGCGTCAGAACAATGAAAATCAAATAAATTGGCTAAATTTAACTCGTTAGTTTACCTGTCAAATTCCATCCTACCATTACGAAATTTTATCAGTATAAAACTCTTTGTATTGGCTTTATAGTCATATATAATTTATGCAGGAAAGATTTTTAACAGTGCTGATAAATTTTGACTGATGTGACCACGCTCATGCAATTTTTAGAAATCAATTTTTGAGTTCAAACACTAAACTTTTCCCTGTGTATTTTACAACTAAATTTTCAACTAAATTTAAAGAAAAATATACCATGATTCGCGTCGAAGTTTCATCTTTTCAATCCTATAAATTTTGTAGCATTAAATATCTTGGGGAAAATAGAAAGTGTACTGAAAAAAAAACGTCATGAAGTGTAAATTTCGCGGTCTATTTATACCCCCCCCCAAATTATCCAAGTTTTAGAGCAAAATTTGTGTATTTAGGAATAAATTTATCTTACAAAAGTTATACTATGATTTGCAGCAATCTTTTTTCTACAAAATGATGTATTTTGTATCAAAATCGGTAGAAAAATGTAGATGTAAAGTGTACTGAAAATGTCCTATGTTTCAACAGAAAAATGCTGAAAAATATGACGATTTACAGGTAAATCTGCCACGACACAGAATTTGTAAGAAATGTAAATGTTTCAAATCCCTGTTATATTAGTCCCAGGCTTGAGTGATCTACTTTCGCATTTTATAAGCTGATACAATAATGTTGAGCACTAAATTGGATGCTATATATATTTTCTGATAAATTGTTATCAAAAGTAATACAATTTTGCTAATATTGGCTAATTGCCAGAAGGTTTTCCGACGTAGACCATAAAAAATTTGGGTTTTCCAACTCTTTGAAAAATTGTTGTAAGATAACCTGCGCATGCGCAGTTTGGATATTTTATCATTTGACTAGTTAGTACAGATACATGTCTTAACTTTTGACCATATATTATTCATATCCACATTGGGCCGTAAAACGTAAAATTATGCCCGAAGTTTTAAATTTTATCTGTTTTCAGAGAGATAATTAGCAAAGAAGTCATCCTATCATAGCCAGTTTTTGTATATTTAAACATTACGAGCGCGATACCGTTATTGTCTTTTTTATATTCTTTATCTATATTTTTTTCGTTTAGTTTTGTGTGTTGTTTTGTTCTGTTTGTTTGTTTTTTTTGTTTGTTTGTTTTTATTATTTATTTTCTATTTTTTTTTAATTGTTATTTTATTTCATTTTTTTTGGGGGGAGGGGGTTTACGGTACATGTACAGTTTCCGTGGTGTTATTACAAGAGTATTATTAAATCGAACCAAGCTAATTCCGGAGTTTAGAAATTACCTTGATTTGGTCAATGCTTAGAGGCAAAAAAATTAATATCTAAAGAAAAAAAAATGTTTCTTTACGACAAATATGACCCTGTTTTTCAAATTGTTAACTCACCACCCCCTTCCCATCCGTGTTGTGCTTACATATTTCTTCTGCTTAATGGGTTAACAATTCGAATTTGTGTGTGATTATAGACCCCTTTTTAATCATCTAATTTATCAATTATTTTAATCGCGAACAATCAATTTTGCTAATTTCACATGAAAGAAAATATTATAAAATTCCATTCTCGAGAAATTATCTTGTATTACTGCAGCGGACAATAATTGAAAAGGCGCTTTATTTCAAAGTTTAATATACCGGAATGACATACGGATGAATTAAGTTTAAGGGGGTAGACCTGGGGTAGGAGGAGATACCTCTGTTTTTCACTTTTTTAATACTTACACAAACAAATAGAATCATTACAATAGGTATTACCAAAATTTTAAAATTGTAAAAAAATTTTCCATACAGCAAACAAATATTAAATTTGTCATGGAAACAATTACCTACCATCCAGTTATTTATAATGAATGCATTTAACTGTACAATTTTGCAATGGTGTCCAAAGATAATGAAAATATATAGAAGTCGGATTTATTCCAAGGGAGGTAATTCAAAGCAAAGATTCAGCAATTTTATTGATTTTTACCCACTTTATTCTAAATTAAGAAAAATTGCAACGGTAGAATTTTTTTAAATTTTAATATATGTTACATATACTAATTTTCTTTCTATTTTCAGTTTTTGGTGAAAATTAAACGACAGAATTTTTTACAAGAAGTGATAAAAAAGAGCAAAAATTTCAGCCTACACTATTCAGAACACCCATGTATTTCAGTTCAAACTAGTTAAATTTCCTATTAAAATTCATGCTTACTTTGACATATGTCTAAACTACAGACTTTTGCATTTGAAATAATCTTAAATCGAATACAAATTTATCAAGTAATAACTGTGTTTGGATGCAAACACAAAGTCTTCCAAACGAACTCCCATAAATTTCAAATGTGGAGCTGAATTTTAATCCCCAATTTTTCCATTTCCAGGGCATCAGCCACCATTTTGAAAAATTTTGACCCAAAAATAAGTTCCAAACAACTTGCATAATCTTTCTGTAAAATTTAATCCGATTCGGAGCACTTTTAATCTTCCCGCCTTTTCCCAGTTTCCATGGCAACTGCCGCCATTTTGAAAATTTTTGACCCAATAAAAAATTCCAAGTAACTTGTACAATCTTCCTTCAAAATTTCATTAAAATTTGGAACACTTTTAATTTTCCCTTCCTTTTTCAGTTTCCAGGGCAATGGCTGCCATTTTGAAAGTTTTGACCTAAAAATATGTTCTACACAACGGTAGTTAACTATGGGGGAAAATCTGCGGTTTTCAAAAAACGTTTTTTTTGAAAACCGCAGATTTTCCCCATAGTTAACTACTATCTACGGGAGTAACGAGAATAAACAAACATGTAAGATTTGTTATTCACTACAGTTGAGACGGGTAAAACGGGCTAGATTCTTAGTTCACTCACATTTTTTACGTTGCTTGCGGTTTAAGCATCTCATAAGTAAAACAAAAATCTTATAGGTTTTACTCTTTTTCCAACGCTCAAGACTCTTGTTTAACCTGTTTAAGACACTGTTTATAAACTCTATCATTTTTATATAAGAAAGAAAAATAACAATCCAGTATTAAAAAATGTTTAGAGGAACGCAGTTTTGCGATAGATATGAGTATTGTAACTTTTTACTAGACACTCCCATAAGAACTCCACAAAATGGAGAAGCACAAGTCAAAACGGACTACAAATTTAGCATAAATGATAAGGCTTCGTTTTATGACTGGTAGAATGGGCATTTTTTAATCAAGTTTAAAGTAGATAAACTAGCTGACGGAGCAGCACCGGACAACGACACAGTATCTGTTATTTCAGATGTAACAATTTTTTTTAGTCAAATGAGAGTTTCCCAAAACGGAAAAACAGTTTACGACTGAAATAATTTATCTCTAGCAAATCACGTCAAATCATTGCTTACGCTTTCAGACGGATATGTTAAGAGCTTAGGCAAAAACAGCTTTATTTACCCTGATAACAAAGCGGTCACTGCTGATAATATAGGATTTGCTGCGAGAACAGCTTTAACTAACGCACGAGCAGAAGTAACGGCGGAAATGCCATTAAATAGATTTTCTTTCTT
>MJUU01041323.1:0-22348 GCA_002080025.1 Modiolus philippinarum
AGAGGTTGATTTTGACAAAGGCCCAAAGATGTGGATTTTGACACATATGGCATGTGACACAAACTCTTCCTACATTTGTGGATTTGGGGATAAAATCTTTATGTTGCATATAGTCTGTAGATTTGCAATAAGCTTTCGGAATTATGAGGGCGGTTCCAAATTTGGTTAATTTCCTGAAAATGTAAAAGTCTCATATTTTGTTTTTTTGAAATTTGAGCATATAAATATGTATTTTAGCAATTGTTTGATAGAAAATGAGATTTTGAATATTAGATTTCTAAAATTCGATTCCAAGTTTGGTAAATTTCCTTAAAGTATCAAAGACAACTTATTTTTTACAATTCTACCTGGCAACCATACTAAAATAATTTGTTTAGTTTAGGACAATCATTTTAACTGAATGGATTTCAAAAATATTGATTCCAATTTTAGTAAATTTCCTGAAAGTCTCAAAGACCACTTATTTTTTGGAATTCTACCTAGCAACCATTCTTGAATAGCCTCTTAAATTTACGACAAACACTTTCATGTTAGAATTTTTAATCGACAATATTTTTGTCGAATTTGGAGGTCGTGTTTTCCAACAGACAATAGGGATTCCTATGGGAACAAACTTTGCGCCGCTTTTAGCTGACCTTTTCCTTTACTCGTACGAGGCCAAGTTTTTACAAGGGCTTATTCAAAGAAAACAAAAACATGTAGCCCAGTCCTTTAATTTCAGCTTCCGCTACATAGACGATGTGCTTTCTCTTAATAATCCTAAATTTAAGGATTATTTACATCAGATCTATCCAAATGAGCTTGAAATTAAAGAAACAACTGAAATACCTACTTCGGCTTCGTACCTAGATCTTTTATTGTATATTGACGAAGATGGACGTTTGAAAAGCGTGATGATTTTAATTTCCCCATTGTGAACTTTCCCTTTCTTAGCAGCAATATACCTACCTCTCCAGCTTATGGAGTGTACATTTCACAGTTGATTCGTTACTGTCGAGCTTGTAGTTTGTACAATGATTTTTTGAACAGAGCAAAAACACTGTCCCAAAAGCTGCTTAGTCAGGGATTTGTTTAACCTTTGTTAATTTCATCCCTCAAGAAATTCTATGGCCGTCACCATAGCATCATTGAAAGATATGACGTGTCAGTATCCCAAATGAAAGTGGACATTTTCAGCTAGATTCACGTCTTCCCGGATTTGACTACCGACTTTGACTTTTTCCCTGATTGAATCACTCACAGTGTGACGGGTGCTGTTAACAGAGCAGGACATGCTTACCCTTCCGGAGCACCTGATGTCACTCTCAGTTTCACTGGAGTTCACACTGTGAGTGCCTTTGTTCTAAATGTTGTGGTTTCTGGTTCTTTGCTTTGTGTCTGTCTGGCGTCATTGTTTTTGTGTCTAATGTCATTGTTTTCTGTGTTCTCGTTTTTGCCCTGTCTTTGGACTTCGATTTTTGTGAATTTCACCCCTTTGTTCCTTCGATATTCTACTGCCGTTGTTTCATCAATTGAATTTCAAAAATATTTGATACTAGTTTTGGATATATTTACTGAGAGTCTTAAAGACCACCTTTTTGGAATTCTACATAGCAACCAAACTTGAATAGTTCTTTTAGTTTAGGACAAACATTTTAATCAATTTGATATCAAAAATATTTGATTCCAAACTTGGTAAATTTCCTGAAAGTCTCAAAGACCACTTATTTTTTTGAATTCAGCCTAACAACCAAATATCCTTAAATTCTTTTTGTAAAAATAACGACTATCAATAGTTTGATTTCAAAAATATCGAGAAAAATTATGCCAAGGGGTTTCTGTGTCAAACAGAGAGCGGGAATGGCTGTCGTTCCGACAATCTTTATGTGAGCTTTACAGTGGAACTCGCCTTACATTTTTGGATTTAGATATTTAATTTTGTTACAAAATGGTTACATAATTGCCTGAAGATGTACAATAAGCTTTCGCATTTTATATTTCGTGATTTTCAAAATATTTGGTTCCAATTTTGGAAAACTTCCTGAAAGTCTCAAAGACCATTTATTTTTTTAATTATGCCCAGCAAACATATGTCCTTGTATTCCTTTTTATGTAATAATATTGATTATCTATATTTGATTTCCAATATATTTAGAAAAAATGAGCCCATGGTCTATAACAACTGTTTTCTATGTCAAGTAGGGCAATGCCGGGATGGCCATCATTTCTGATGCCACCAATTCTAGTTTTCATTTGTATTCATAAATGATTTTGATTTATTTTTCTTCTGATTTTGTACATATTCAACAAAAAGAAGGTTTATATCTTTCGGATTTCAATATGCCTTAAATTGGTTTATCAAGCTGCGATTTCGCCATATTAATACAAATTTGATATATCGCCAGTAGGGGCAAACCAAACACCAATGGAAATAGAAATAACTAATTGTTTCATCTCAAATCATTGTAATAAAACTTAGTCAATCGTGACGGGCAGGACATTCTTACCCTTACGAACCACTTGATGTCACTCCCGAGTTCCCACTATTTCTCAAAATGTGCTGTTTTTGTTATTTCTGTGCCTTGTAGCTGTCTCATGTCCATGTTTTGTCTCTGTTGTTCTGTGTTCCCGTTTTCGCCATGTCTCTGTAATAACCAAATCCCTTGATCCTTCGGTGTTCTACTAAAGTTGTTTTGTGTTAATAATAATTCAAATTATAATTAATCTGCTCTTTGGGGCATCATAATTGACAAATTAAAGTTGTTGTTGCTGTTGTTATACATGTACCTATCACGCAGATGCTTTACTAGACACCTATAATTACTTGCACGTTTCACATTGAGGGGTAATTGGGGTTGACCATCTAGATGTATTTTTATTTTGTTTAGATAAAGTTAAAGCTGTTTAGATAAAGTTTAGGGTCGGAAATCTTTAATTGTTTTTTCTTTCAAGTAAAAATTTGTTTTCGCATTTGATACCACAGTAGCATATACCAAGATTAGCCATTGGGGAGGAAAAAGAAAATGTGATGACGAACACGTCGCAAATACTATAGATGACGTCGGGAAAAAACTAGCTTATACATTATATGATCGATGAGGGGAAAATCTGGACTGATCCAGTTTTTCTCCCTCAAAGTTTAACGGGAAAAACTGGATCGTGCCCATCTTTCGGAAGGGGGGGGGGGTAATTTTTGGATCTAACCATTTTCCCCCGGAAAGACAAACATAGGGGAAAAAAGCTGTATGACACCGGTACCACGCAAGTTTTGCTGTCCCGTGTTCCTACCGTTGTTTCCATTTGTCTTTGTTTTTTTTTATTTTTTGTTGTGCAGTTCCTTGATCAATTGTGGCATGTGACTGTGTTTTTCGGCCATTGTAGGTGTTTCCTATTATCTTTTTTATTCCAGGGTCAAAAAAGGTCGGAATACTTTTTGTATGTCTCTGTAGTTCAAATGCCTTTAAAGCAAAATGCTACGTATGGTTTTTTGTGAATCATGCAAATTTAAGCCATAGAAGCCATCTTTATCTTTTTATCTTCAATCAATGTACAGTCAAACTTGCTGTAGCGGTCACCTTGAATAAGCAGCCACCTGATTTTAAAGGTCACTTTTCATAGTTCCCTTCGTAGTATATTTCCTGTTAATTAAACCTCATTTAAAAGGCCAACTTTCTTAAAAGGTCAGTTTTACTCCCTCCCAAAGTGACCTCTTAAATCAAGTTTCACTGTACTGAAATACATATCTGCTCCATTTGTATGTGATTCACATTTGTAGATTCAGATAATAGTCAAAGATGCTGAATTGATTGACAAATCTTTTGTTTCCGTAGGACTCGCACTACAAAGGGGTGTTCTGCTTCCAGATTTATATACTAGTATACATTCATACCACATTCAAATGCCTATATTTGGTTTAACTTCTACTTTCCATGCTGTAGAGGGTATTACCAATGAAATTTTATTTGGATCAGATAAGCGAAAGAGATAAAGCCATATGTGTAACTTTAGCGAGAGAGATAAAGCCATATGTGTAACTTTAGCGAAAGAGATAAAGCCATATGTGTAACTTTTGTACCTTTGTAACTTTATTAAGAAAAACTCAGCCGCAGTTCAAACTGCGGAACAGGAGCGAATATTTACACAGTTAACAACAAAGAAACGAAATGAGTAGAAGAAACAATAATACACAGAAAAATGAAGTAATAAATAACTGATTAAATAAATATGAATAAACAAATAAATATAATTAAACGTTTAAGAATCACACTGCGAGCATTTGTCCAGACAGTACCTGTGTGTATTGTCTTCATGTTTAATGCACTTCATTGTAAGGGTCTTGATAAGTTGGGTTTTTTTCTAGTTTGATTTTTACTGTGAGTCTTTTTGTGTATTTATTTTTTAGCCATTCACCACACATAGGGGGAAGGTTTGGATCCAAGAAAACGAGTTTAACCCCACCGCAATTTTTGCGCCTGTCCCAAGTCAGGAATATGTTGGTGATTGGCTTGTCCATGTGTTCTTATAAAATGTTAGTTTCTTGATATTTGGGTTATTGGATGTGGTTTGTTTCCATTGATTTAATCCTTTTTTTTACCTTTTGGGGCCATTTAGGGCTTGCTATATGGTGTGAGGTTCCTCACTGTGTTGAAGACCGTACGGTGACCCCTAGATGCTTTGTTTTGGGTCGTTTTAACCTGGATATGGGATGTTGTCTCCTTGACATTTACCCCCATTTCCTTTCTTTTTCACACAATTATATTGATTATTAAAAGTACAGTTGCCTTTATTGAATTTCAAGTTTTCCGAATTCATAATACAGTCATTACTTCTCATTTCTTGAGTAGCCAGCTCCGACTAATATATGAGTTGTTGAATGTAGAATAGTCAAATGATTATTGTTTTAAATTGTAGAGTAGAAATATAAATTGATATGTCATGTATTACCGAAGGAAGAAAGGGTGTGGTTATTACAAAAAAATCAAGTTCACGGACAACAGAAAAAAAACCAAAACCATGAGACAGCCACAAGGTATAGTCTACCTGTATTGGGCTTTATTCTTATATTTATTATACTATAGGGAAACGGGACAGATAAAAGGGAGGTTTGGGTGCCCATAAGCCCGTTTAACCGGCTTTTACTAGTTCCTGTCGTTGCTTACGTTTGTCTTTTGTCTTAGTTGGGTTTTCCTGTGTAGTTCTCTTGCAGATTGTGGTATGTAATTGTAATTTTCAGCAATTGTATAGTTGTTTCCTGTTATCCATTTTTCTACACAATATTCGGAAGTAAGGCACTTATATTGTGAACTCTATTTCATCCGGGAATAAATAAGGTGCCCCGGAAGGGTAAGCATGTCCTGCTCTGTCAATCTATGGTTTAGTCAAATCAGTGAAGAAGTGACATATAGCAGAAATTGTCCGTTTTTATTCGGGGCACGTCATATATTTTAATGATGCTACAGAATTTCTGCAGGGACGAGAGCAATAAAGGTTGAACAAATCCCTGATTAAGCAGCTTTTGGAACAATGTTTTTGATATATTGAAATTTACTATACAAACTAGATGCTCGACAGTAACAAATCAACTGTGAAATGTACACTCCATAGGCGGGAGCGGTAGGTATATTGCTCTTAAGAAAGGTAAAGTTCACAATTTGGAAGTTAAAATCATCGAATTATTTAGAAGATGACAGAAGGTCGAAGATTTTGAATGCTCGGCTACGTTGCAACTGCAATCTCTCAATACGATCAATTAAATACAATCTCTTCTATTCTAATATTGTAGCAGATTTTAAATGTAATTGCGAGTTCGAAGAAGAAGATGTCGCACATCGTTTACTTAAATGCTCGAATAACGTCAAACAGAGAACAGTTCTCTTAAATTTTCTAGATGGCTCAAATTTAAAAAGAGACACAAGGACACTTCCTTTTGGAGACGACAGTAATATTAATACCGAAAATATTTTCTTGGCCAGAGCAGTATAAACATTTTGTTAGAAGTTTTATCGTTACGATATATATTTAGATATTTTACGAAAGGATATGGAGTAAATGAACATGAGACCATAACACATATGTTAACTCATACAGCAATGATTTAAATGAGCTGTATGGCCATTTCGGAAATTTACTCCTCATCAGCAGCACTAGAACCCAAACAAAGGAAATCTGAA
This sequence comes from Modiolus philippinarum, assembly GCA_002080025.1. Lineage (NCBI taxonomy): Eukaryota > Metazoa > Mollusca > Bivalvia > Mytilida > Modiolidae > Modiolus > Modiolus philippinarum. Next base: position 6,150 of record MJUU01041323.1, read on the forward strand.
TGTAAGCGAATTGATTGGCTGCAGCAAAGGTTAACTGCAACCAATCAAACTCATGGATTTGAGACTACAGAAATTCACCTAGATATGCCAAGGGTGAAGATGAGAGGAGCGAATCGTAACCCTTGGCTAGCGAAGATGCTCGTCATGTTCACTGTCAGAACTCTGCTCTTTAGATATCGGAGAGAACTAAATACAAGTTGTAAAACTTGTGTTCAGTCCTATTGTATATATTTGACAATAAGATAAGTTTACTCCTTGAAACACGTGTACAGAAAAATTTGAGTCACATTTTCTAGTGATGCCAAATGGAATACTCATATTGATAATCTTATTACCAGTATTTCAAAACACCTTTGTGTTCAACGTAAATTAAAATTCACTATTGGGAGAACCAATTTAGAAAAATTGTATATTGTATTTATACGGCCGTTGTTTGAGTATGCCTCTGAATTGTTGGATCATTGTGGAATCGTTTATTCAAATAAGTTAGAAAGTCTTCAACTTGAAGCCGCCAGAATTGTCACCGGTCTCCCAATTTGTACAAAAATAGATTATTTATATAGAGAAACAGGCTGAAAGACAATATTAGAGAGAAGACGCAAACGCAAATTAAATTTATTTTAACGGACATGCTCCCGCGTACCTATGCGACCTTATACCCCCAAACATATAATGTACAACAGTATATCCGCTTAGAAACGGTTCTGATATTATGTAGGCTATCTCTTTCCATCTCTTCATATATCCCGTCCACTATTAGAGAATGGAATAAACTGGATCCAACTGTCCGAAATCTCGACTCTATATCTAAATTCAAACATGCAATTACAACTAATGATAACAAACGTACTCCGGTACCAAAATATTATTCTTACGGACCTCGGAAATTAAATATAATCTTAGCGCAACTTCGAAATTGTTCGTCATTTCTTAATTATGATCTGTATAAAGTTAATATAGTTGCAAGTCCAGCTTGTAAATGCGGATTTGCTCGAGAAGATACTTATCATTTCTTTTTCATTTGCCCTCTATACACTGATATTCGAGAAAATCTTTTTGAAAGCTTACGTCCCTTATCACTGGAAATAGACCTTGATCTCTTAACTAAAGGAAATAAAAATTTGTAGATGCAAGAAAATATTAATATCTTCAAAGAAGTTTATAAATTTATCAAAGGATCCAAAAGATTTCTGATCGTTTAAATGCATCTTGTTTCTGATGATGCACCCATGTACCTTCGGGTTTATACAAAATTTTTAGATGTAAATTGATTTTTGAACTTTTTCCCTTGTTTTCTTTTTTTCATTTAAACCCTTTACCATGTATTTCATGCATAAACATTATTCTTAATTTTAAATTTGCATGTTCCTTTCTATGTTAATATAATTATTGTTTTCTAACAAATATTATGTATAGGAGCGGACTACTTAAGTTGGAATCCCTTTTGTTATATTCATAGCAAATAAAATTATTATAAATTACAGAATAACGAGATTTACTGTTTTTTTATGCAACTTGGGTATTTTTTGTATTTTGAACCATTGGGCCGATGCCACTGCTGGTGGACCAGAGGTCCCCGAGGGTATTCACCAGCCCGATAGTCAGACTTGTTTGACATGAAAATTTTACTTTCAATTTACTGTTTTTATCAAAATTCTAACCATTTATAAAATACTGAGGCTTCATTCCGTGTATGGCACTTGGTAGATGTCCTTAGTACAGGTCTTGGCGACGTATTTCGATATTTTTGGTAATGAGTACTTCCGTTTTGACTACTTTTGGATCAAGGCTTTCCATATTGTTTGATTCTAATGCTGCTGGTGAGAGGCTATTCCCTGAAACACGTGTACAGCATAACGAAATTTACTGTTTTTTATGCAACTTGGTATTTTTTTGGGTATTTTAAAGTATCACGTTTTTGTCATGCAGCTTAGATTTCAAACGTCCATCCTCATCAATAAATCACAAAAGATCAGTATAGTCCCTTTAATTTCAAGCTCTGTGTTAGCCTTTGGAAAAACTTGACCTCGTATGAGTAAAGGACAACGTCTACCAAAATAGGCACGCAGTTAGTTCCAATGGTAATATTTTAAGAAAATATTCTATCAAAAATAGTAATTTATTTGCCTTTCAAAGTTATTCTAAAATTACACATGTGAAATGTAGAGGGACTTGTCATTTACCATTCTAAAGATAAACCAAGTTTTATTGTTTGGGGTCAGAAGTCAAGGTCAAGGTCATTAATTTGAATGATATGATGTCAAACTAAAATGAATTACCACAAGGTATTTTAATTTAAAAAATCTTTCACTTTCCAGAAGATATAGCTAATGTTAAAAATTTTCAAAAATAGGTCACAATGCCAAATAGTAAATAGATATCTATTGGCAAATCTTGCCACTATAAATACACATATAATCACTTTCAATTAAAAAATATACCATATTTTAAAGTTTTTGATATTAATAACACATGCAATGGTACAGGTCGCGAGGTAAAACATTATTTTACCCAACGCGACGAAGTTGCGGAGGGTATATAGTTTTTGACTGGTCCGTCCGTCCGTCTTTCATCACTAAGGGGGTACATCATCTTCCTACAGTTTTTAATATAGGAAGTTTTAATTTTGCAGTGTGATTGTGCATATATAAAAGATGTCATGTTACTTGGATTTAGATCTTTGATCGTTTTTGACAAAATTACACATTGATGAACTTTGTCTTTTATGTATATTATTGCTTATTGGGTACTTTTGGAGTTCAGTAATGCAGGAATTTCTGAAATGTGGGGCCATGGGGTATGTGAGCTTGCTCAATAAGGTTCTTAAATTACAAATAAACGTGTACAATATGAAAGCTCAATCAAGGATATCCAGTTTTTATGTTCAAAAAGGTAGATCACGTTCCAAGGTCAGGTAATGAGGTCAATATTCTAATTCCATGGAAGATAGATTTGTAAAGCCATTTCAGTAACATTTCAAATGGTATATTAAATGATAAAGTTTATTATATATTTTTTTAAATAGGTCACATTTCAAGGTCAAGGTTCCGATGTCAAAGATACTGGTTTTGTAACACGTAGAACTCATTTGAATTATGAATGCCCTATCATTTCCAATTCAAATGATGTACCAATTTTAAAATTGTTTTAAAATCCTTGACATTTACCCCATTTCCTTTCTTTTCCAGACTTAGAAGTATACAGAAATACAAATATAAAATATATATGCCTTCTCGGGGGCAAAATGGAAAATAACAGATGAATTGAAACACACTATGATCTTAGTATACATAGTATGTCATATAGGAAGCCTAAAGTAAATTCTAGAGTAGATTTCATCACATTGATCAAAGAGGATATTCCAAGATATGTTGTCGTCGTTTTGTTTACCACAAATTCATTACATTTAACAAGCGATACACAATAAAATTACCAATGGTAGAAAGTTGTTGAAAATGCACCTTTTCTATCTTCATCGTGGTCTTGTGATCGGCCTTGACGTCGTCTTATAGACCACACATTAATTATAACAGGTCTGATATGTTTAGTAGATAACCAATAGAAAATGACAATCAATTGGCAACTACAGTTATTTTGGTTTGTGGTAACCTAAGTCAAGGAAATAAATAATATGTTTATTTCATACGATTATAGTAATGTATTGTCGTTTCTATAGTCAAAACATTGCCCCTCGTGCAAGTTCCGGCTTTTGCTGATTTCAGCGTTTCATTTAGACCCTGTTGGTTATTTGTTATCTATTCTTTAATGTTTCTCAGACGGTTTCGACGTTTCATTTGACAAATCAGAAATTTTCAGTAATGTCGGAATTTAGGTACTATCGGATACAAGTTACAAATAGAGACAAATAAAGACCAATCGAGAAAACCTTTTTAAAATGTTATTTGATGATCACATGTTGCGCATTTTCCCTTTACCACTTGCTTCCTCGTATGTACTACAGCCATTCGCTTCCATAATTATACTAACATTGTGTTTTTCAGCCGACCATACACCGACAGTATTATGACGGAAGCAAATCCATGTGCTCGTAAAGCTGAAAAAGAGCATGAGTTTATATTGATGTATAATTAAGGCATGATTCAGTTAACATTAATTTTGCATGAAAAGGGAAAAGATAATTTTTTGAAATGCTTTTTTTCCTTTATTATGACGCCATGTCGCTTTCATTGTCTTTAACTTTAAGTATGTTGTGTGTGTACGACAATATTACAAAAAAGCCTTGAAATATAAATGTAAACACAATTTGTATTTCAAAAACTTATGGTGAATGACTTCAATTTTACTATGTATTTGTATGAATTTATCCAATGTACATTTACTCCATAGCTTTTATTGTTTAACTAGAATGAAAAGGGTTACAGATAAAAATGAGGTACAGGAAAGTGAGACAAATTCTTGGAAGAAAAGACCTGAATCAACAGCATGGTTGTATAAGTAAAGAGATCACAATTATTCAATGGTATCGACTATGTCCTATCGTCGCCAGGCAGGCTGTACTGGACATGAGTTGTTACAATACAAAAGAAAGTTTCTGTATATCAGAGAGGGTAAGTATAAAGAATAACAGTGAGGCATATATATCAACTTAATTAATTTTGTCTTGTAAATAACTAAAAACGAAGCTACTCTAGTTTCTGTAGATAGCTATCTCGGCAACTCGTGTCTCTCTAGTATAGATATAACCAAAACATTTGGAAACTGGATAAAACTGATAGCCAATTAGGTGTAAGTGAAAGGCAAAAATCAGTTCGGGAACAGAGCTTTCCATGAAGAAGACCATCCTTAGTTGAAAACAAAAAATTAAATAAAGTTCCTGTAGCAAATCAGGACCATTTGTTTTCTGTTTTATCTTGTATAACTTACTGTTATTCTAAAGTTGTTTTTTGTCGATGATACAGATTTGCCGTTGTGAAATCTGTGTACAAAGAGATATATAAATGTTATTTACACTATGGTCTTGTTTGAGTGTTAAAGAAGTCACATGTACAATGGATTTTGATTGGTCTTGTCCAAGGGTTAGACAAATAATATATACCAATCAGCCATCCAACAGATCTTCCATAACCTCATTTTACCTAGTACTGAAAAATTACGATTTGCTGTTGATTTGCGACATACAAGACAGTATCGCAATGGAAGGGGAAGTTTTTCGCGCCATGAAACCGGTTAAGCAAACCTTTTTTTTAAATACCTGTGCCAGGTCAGGACCATTGGGGTCGACAATTTACTGGTGGTCTCCATCTGCTTTGTCATTTTGCCTTTTGAAGTTTGTCTCTTGACAACTATGTACAGTAATTCTATTATTAACCCCATGCAATATTGCAAATGCCCAAATGCAGTCAGTACTCGGAAAAGTACTACAGTACTGGTCTACTAGATTTCTAAAAACCTTTGGTATGTACCAGAACAGGCTTCAATTCATCCATGTTGTTTTAATTAATAGCTAAATATCGAAGTTATTGAAAATTTAGTTGCAGTGCATCGGCAAACGAATACCGAAGCAAGAACGAAGAAAGAGGAAATTATAAAATCATACATATAAAATCACGGCAATTCACAGCAACACGAATTGAGACAGTATGACAAAGACGAAACAAATAAAGGAAAATGAACCGAAGAACGCCACAAAACTTAAGCACTAGCAGTGTGAACCCCTATAAAACTGAGGTATCATCAGGTGGTCCGGAAGGGTAAGCATGATCTGCTGCACGCGTGGCACCCGTCACACTACCAGTGAAAAGTCCGGTTTTGTCACAGTCGGTGTTAGTCAGTCCGGTAACAAACTCTGCATGGATCTACCCAAAGATATCTTTTCTCATTTGTAAAACAGAAACATTGTAGTGGTCTGTCAAATCGTGGTAACGACCGTAAAACTTCTGCAGTGACAATTGCAACAGTGACTGAAGATACCTTGATGTATAAGTTTTTGAGACAGTAATTTCGCTCTGTTGACAAAATCGCTGTTCAAACTACAGGCACGGCAATAGCGAATGTACACGCCATATGCCGGAGAAGTGGGAATATTACTGCTCAAAAACGGGAAGCAGAGATGCCCTTCTCAACGACTTGTGTTTCTTCAGTAAAGGATGAAGACGTATTTTTACTGATCATAGTATTTAGCTTATTTTACATAATGGTTCTTAAGACAACGAAAGCAGCTCAGATTTCACAAGAACTGAAAGCAAAAAGTACCTCGTTTACCTTTATTAGTACGAGTAGGTAAACACTTAGATAAATAAATTCATCACAGAAACAAAAGGGTAAGTAGGTATTTGATTATGTAACAAGTTTGAGGCCATGTATGAGCTACCTTATCATTATATTATCAGAAATGCTAACTTTCCAAGACAACCGCCAAGCGTACCTAAAAGTCAGACTTGTCTATCACAAAAATGTAACATAAATGGTGTTTTTTTTTTAAATTCTGACCTCTTGAAATTACCGAGGCTTCAATCCGTGTATGACACTCGTTGTATGTCTTTATTACAGGATTTGGCCTCCTATATTTTTGGTAATTGGTATTTCTTTTTTGACTAATTTTGGTTTGTGTCTTTCCATATTAGGGCCCCCCATATTATTTGATTCTGATGCTGCTGATGAGAGGTTACTCCTTGAAACGCTTGTACAGCATAACGTTAACTGCTTTTTATACAACTTTGGTATTTTTGGAAATAAAAGCTGATTCATTTACCGGTTAAGCCCACCGTTTTCTTTTAAATGCCTGTACCAAGTCGAGACTATTGCGGTCTGCGATTTTTCCGATGGTTTCCGGTTGATTCGTCATTTTGTCTCATGGACTTCGACTTCCGAAAACTCTGTTTGACAAATCTGTTATTACTCCCATTTATTAAATTTATCTTTGAGATCTTGTGCCATTATTTCCGAGAGCTATACTAAAAAAAAACAAAACACCAAAGTTACTAGATATATAAAATCGGTGTTCGGGTTAGCAAAAAAGTACTAACTAATCTCTTCGTGAATGAACCCGGGAATAAAATAAACCATTAGAGACATCGGCCCAATTGCAAATCTTGTGCCGCCATTTTTGAGAGCTACCAAGTAGTGTGAATAACCAAAATGTTCGGAATCGCATAAATTTGAATTTACTAAAAAAAAATCATATTGTAACTAAATATCTTAGCATGATTTTACACCATGACAATTTAAAAAACATGGGAGTTTCAAAATCCCATGGGAAAATGCCCTTTCCCATGGGATTTCACCATTTCCCATGGGACTTTTATTATTTCCATGGGATTATTATTTCCCATGAGATTTCTGTAATTTCCCATGGGATTATTTTTCTCCCATGGGAATATTTCAAAATTCCATGGGAAAAATGCATTTTCCCATGGGATTATGGAATTCTCATGTTTTTTTAAATTGTAATTGTGTAAAGGTGTGTTAACATGTCGACTTACAAATATGATTTTCGTAAGTCCCATGAAATTCCGCATATTTTGGTAATTTACACTATATGGTAGCTCTCAAAAATGGCGGCACCAGATTTGCAATCACTGGAATTGCAAATTTAAATTGGAATGAGTTAACAACGACCCAATAAAAAAACCACAGGTGAGATCAGGTCTGCAAGTATTAACTTTTTTACAAAGTTATCTATATTGCAATCTGTGACTGTGATTGCTTCCAAGAACATGATAGTTTTTCCCCGATAAATATATGCAAACCAAACTGTTCAGTCCGATTATGTGGTAACGACATTTGATAATTTCTTATGATGTAAACAAAACCACTAAAACCAACGTATCAATTTTCTTTTTTATTATATATTTTAATACTTCATCAAAATTATAATGGTAATGTCATTTAATGTTTTTGCTGGGGGAAAACTGGTTGGAAAACACATTGCAGTGTGCGTCTAATCAGTTCAACGGAGAGAGTGTCAGTTCTGGCAAAACAATAACTCTTTAAACAGCTACATCTTCCTGTTTCAAGTCAAAAAACGGAAATAAACGATTATCTCTTGTTGTAAATAACGATCATCAAATTCTGTTCGGTATTTTAGTTATTGTCCGAAATTGATGAGTGATATTTTATGTTTTATTATCGTTTGTACTGACCAATAGTTCATGTAGGCTTCGTAACTTTTTGTACGAGACGCCAGCAATCATGCTTGAAGTGGAATGTCTAAAGTTAAAATCGTTGTCTAGAATGAGGTAAGTCCGATATTTAAGTTGACATGAGTCAATGCAAATCTAGAATAAAGAGGCTTCATGGCACTCTGTTGATGTCTTTGATGCTGGATTTGGCCTCCTATTTTTGGTAATGGATATACTTCTTTTTTGACTACGTTTGTATAATGGCATTCCATATTTTTTTAATGCTGATGATAAGAGCTTACTCCTTGAGCACGTGTACAGAATAACAAAACTCACTGTTTATAATGCAAGTTGGGTATTTTTGTATTTTGAACCATTGGGCCGATACCACTACTGATGGTCCAGAGGTCCCTGAGGGTATTCACCACCCTTATAATCACTTGTCTGACATGAAAAAATTACCTTGCATTTTATAGAAATTAGCTGTTTTTTTTTATTCTAACCATTAAAAATTCTTTATGCTTCATTCAGTGTATTGCAATCGGTGGATGTCCTTGGTACTTGATTTGGCTTCCTATTTCGATATTTTTGGTAATGGTTGCTTTTTTTACGGCTTTTTGGTAATGGTTTTCCATGTTATTTGATTCTAATGCTGTGGTTAGAGGTAACGCATTGAAGCACGTGTACAGCATAAACAAATATTTGTAGTAAGTAATAAACAATTCTTACAGGTATGACGCTCTAGCTAATTGTATCAGCTGAAGGACAGAATGAGCGATACTACTAAGGAACGGACAATTTGAAATCATTACGTTTGTCATCAATCTATTTCTACAAAACAACGGTAGTAGAATACGAACAAGGGAAGAGATTACAAATTCAAAGTCCAAAGACAAGGCAAAACAGAGACAGAGAAAAACAAAGACAAAACAAGGACGTGAAACAGCTGCATGTCTACAAAAGTCGTGTTTTTTTGTCAACCTATAGAATGGTAAATGAAAGGATATGGGATAAATGTACATAAGACAAAGTATCTACAAATACATGGTAAAAACAAGCAAAGGAACATATATAAATATGAGCCGACTTATTTCTTTCTACTGTTTCTTTAATAAGCAATATATTATATAAGTATTATAAAATTTATGGAGTGATAATGTCCAAGTTCCTCCTCATATCCTTTGGGAAGTAGTTAATCCTAGTTAGTAAATAAGTCCTCGTATCGGTAGGTTGCTCTAGCATATCGTATTTGTTGATAAGTGTGATCCTGATGCTGGGACAGAAGGAATGTTATTTCCGAAGAATGGGAAACTAACGATAGGAAATTTGAAATCAACATGTTGGTCGTCGATTCTAGTTTTTAATCGTCCATCTGTCAAATTCGTGAAACAGATCTTAATATGAAAACGACTTCTTTGTTTCTGCTGTTACATGTAAGAATACTACGTCCAGTGTGGATTAGGTGGTATTTCAACTATATCAGGACGAGAAAAAGACAATCAGTTATAAAAGATGTGAAAAGAAAAAAAAGGAAGAAATAGTTTTACTCCTGTCCGACTCTTTTTAGTTTCTGCTTTTCGATTAATATGCAAGGTGAATTTATTCTGCTTGGAGAATGGCGTTTCTTCACACACATCGAGCGGTCAGACTTTCCGCACAATGACCTGAATACACCGCATTGACAAGATAATTGTATCCCCCTATCCCTATCCCCACCCCCCAAAAAAAATAATAAAATAAATAAAAGAAAAAGTTAAAAAAAAAACAAGATGCACTAGGTTAGCTCTGAAGAACTAGCTCTTGAAAACCGATCAATGGCCAGCTTCCTTACATTGACACTTGGCAGCTATATGTGTGTAGAACACCTATCTTATAAAATATAGGGCAGTAAACCTATTGTTTCAAATACACAAATGACTAACTAAGCTGACTAACAAAAATAATCTGGTGAATTTCAGTAATTGTGGTTGCAAAATGATTAGTTGCATCTGTCAAATATATGTACTTTTATGGTGTTTTTAGTATTGAGGTTTTAGTGGTTACCACATAAAAATAATTATTTTCCCACACAAAAAGTATGAATGGTAAGTCTACATATGATTCCCTGGTCAGTGTGAAATGTGAAAGGTCATTCACTATCGTTTATTATCTCTTGGATATATTGACATGTAAGGGCGTGCGACAAAATTAAAAATATTATTTCGTTAATTTTAGAAGTTAGAACATTTTAATCATTTTGATCGTTTTAGTGCAAAATTAAAACATTCTTTCATGGCAGTAATTTACCAAAGAGCATCCGTTTGAAAAGTCATTTTCTAAGAAACCCCAGGACAAACTATATGACGTGTCAAGGAAAGTTAATATTTTGGATATCATTAATAGAAAGTAAATTATTATTGTCAAAAAGCTTATTTAAAACAATCTCGTAACGAGACAAAGCGACCATACAAAGACACATATACTCAGTATACAGGAACATTGCTGATTTTGGCTTTCTGTTTAGAGAATATTTGTTATTTCTTCTTTATCAGTATTTCAATATATCTGTGAGTTTATGGTCTGCAAAATGTTTAGATTTTATCTGCACTGAAGACAAATATGCGGTCGAAATGGCCATATGCAGAAACTGAATTTACTGCAAATTCGGTATTTGTTTGTTCTGCATGCAGCTCTGGCTCCACGCGTTCCACCAGATTGTTGTTTGATTAGCTATAGAAGTGTTGTTTTTGTTGTGTGTTATTACAAATCCTTGAGAACACCAATATAGACACAAATACGGTTGGGTGTGGGGTTTCCTCACCGTTCATTGAAGATCTTATGGTGGCTTTAATTGTTATTACTTCCCGTAGGGTCGTTGTCTCTTTGACACATTCCCCGTTTCCCTTCTTTTTTCTGCAAATGCGGTTACATGTATTATAGTGTTTTCAGAGTAGTGTAAAAGAAATGTTAAACCAAAATATCATCTATATTATAAGTCATACATCTTTGAAACGCCAATTCGTGTTCAGCTAATTATGCGGTGTTACGAACATGACTTTATAGCACTGTGTAACATTGTTTGGAACTAGACTTCTAATCACCGTATTCAAGACATTGTATGTGCAACTATGCTGCGATGTGTTCAAGTAGATTTTTACATTTTATTAACAAATCCTTGTAACCGACGGAATCAAAGACGTTTTATGTACAGCTATGTCGCAACGTTTGAAATCTGATTGCTCTTCTGGTTTTTGTATTAAACAATCGAACATCACGTTGACAAATTCAAAAGTATCTATTATCCCAACGCGTTAATAATAGTTTTAATGTAGTTATTGATGGCATTGAAATCTGAAATTAATATATCCGTGTTGGTTGCTTTAATCTCTCACTTTTGCATAAGTAATTGAATTAAGTATGCGTTCAATTCTTAACGGGTCAATATTTTCTCCCTTTAGATGGAGTCGATTTAATATCCAGTAGCAGGAAATTGACTACCTCTATTGGCCGTGTTGATATCATTTCAAAAACAAGATTAATTATTTGTTTCTTTGTTGGAAAGTGATCATGTGTTGTGTGCAATATTGAGTACCTTTTTGCATTAAGCAATTCAGTGATTGTGATCTTGTAGATTACTACATATGTAAAACCGCCATTAAACAAATTGTTACCGCTAGTCCACCTGTAATTAAGTGAATCGTTACAAGTTGACAATTTCTTTGATCTTTGTGGATAATAAATCTTAATTTCCTCCTGAATGTCAAGAAAAGTGTAATGATAAATTTAAACTTATTGGGTCTCCGTGAAAATCTAATGAACAGTAATAACAGAAACGTCAATGGAACTCTCAGAATTCTGTAACAAGGTGACTAAGTCTAAATTCAGCCTTTTTTGTTTTGCTGTTCAGGGAACCGTTCCTGATATTCTACCAGTCGTACATAGTATTGATTCTTGTTTGTTCATTTGCTTTATAACAAGAATGTTTAATGTAAAAAGCATGACATTTAATTTGTTCGTACCAGGTATGTGTTCTACAATATATTCCAATAAAGTGCAAGAGTTTTTAATAAAGATCTAAATGGTATTCACAATCCGACTATAATTATTCAATTAGTTTGATATTCGCTAAACGTTGTACGAAGATAACGTATGTCTGACATAGATATGTGTGTTTGTATCTGCTTGTCATGTACAATGGGAAATCAAAAGAGTGATGTTAAAAATACGACATAAATTTATCCGCTAACCAAGGAATCTTATATATGTACAAAAAAATCACCGTCGACAAAGAAACCCGACAGGGCCTAAAATATAACTAGGTCATCCATCAACGAAAGGCTCTTTCGGTGACCAAAAAGATATAAACTAACATTATCTGGCAACCAAACAAAACAAATAGTGATAGAAAATGACAAAATAACATCATCTGAAAACCAAAGATTACAACAGTGACCTAAATATCTAAAATGACATTATCTGGCAACCAAATAACAACAAACAGTGACAAAAAAATACACAATTACATTATCTGGCAAAGTAAACAAACAGTGACGGATGACACCAAAAAAAAAACAAAAAAAAAGCAAAATAAGAAATCTAAAAACCAAAGAACATAAAACAGCGACAGAAAAATTCAAAAGAATATCATTAGAAAGTCAAAGAACACAAACAGTAACATAACAATACAAAATAACATTATCTGACAACCAAAGAACACAAAAAGCGACAGAAAAATTTAAAAAATATCATTTGAAAGTCAAAGAACACAAACAGTGACATAACAATACAAAATAACATCAACTGACAACAAAAGAACACAAACACTTACGAAAAATACCCCAAAAAAACAAGAGGCTCTCAAGAGCCTTTATCGCTCACCTGGGTCATGGCTGACACAATAAGTCAAAATAATCACAACCTTTAAGGTTCTCATTTTCAAATTTGTTTATTAATGTTTAAGGGTCTCATTTTGAAGTTTGCTGATGTTTATAAATGTTTAAGGGTCTCATTTTGAAGTTTGCTGATGTTATATGATCCAAAATTAAACTATGTTCCCACTGGCAGCTAATTTTGATGAGGCGTAGACCAACTGTCACCTTTCTTGAAGAAGACCATGTAAGGATCATTGTGCCTCACTTTGGTTCCAATTGGGATAGTATTTTCAGAGGAGATCTTTAAATGATTTCCCATGGGGTCCAAGGTTAAACAATGTTCCCCGCTAACTGCCATCTTGGATGCTAAGCGGACATCCAGACACATTTTATGAAGGGGACCAAGTAAGGACCATTGTGACTAAGTATGATTCCAATTGGGCATGTACTTCCAGAGGAGAAAATCTTTGAATATGTTCCCCTATAGGGTCCAATGTTAAAAACATGTTCCCTCCTGGCGGCCATCTAGGATATATGATGTGGACTTGCTGAACACATTTTTTTAAATGGGGCCCCCTATGGACCATTGTGACTAAGTTTGGTTCCAATTAGCCCAGTATTTTCAGAGGAGAAGATTTTTGCAATATTGTCCAATTTTGGACAAAGTTCCCGCTGGCGGCCATCTTGAATGACGTGCAGACTTGCCGTCACTTTTTTGCTCATGATTATGTAGCAAATAATTATTACTAATAAAGTGATATCAGGGAATTTCTCTAAAACTTAAGAGAGAAAAGTAAACCAAAGAAGATTTGAAAACAGAATTTAAAGGGAAATAACCCATAACCATATGGCATTGAAAAACAAAAATTTTGGTGAAAAAAGTCAATAACTACAACACAGGCAGTTGGATTTTCTTCAAAATTTCAGAGTATGTAGATCTTGATATGCTGAGCATTTTTCAAATTTACACTTCACCTCTATCTGTTACAGTTTTTGAAATAAAAAAAAATGCATAAATTTTGAAAATTTTACGGAAAAAGGGCTATAACTCTGAGACGGTTTTTCCGATTTTCTTGAAAATTGCAGGGCAGATAGATCTCGTCATTCTGAACAATTCTACCTCCATGTCAGATTTTTGATATCTGCAACGGTTTTGAAGTTATTTGCCAAAAACAGCATTTTACCCCTATGTTCTATTTTTAGTAACAGCGGCCATGTTGTTCGGTCCTCGGACTAACCGAACACATTTTTTAAACTAAATACCCTGGTGATGACCCAGGCCAAGTTTGGATTAAATTGGCCCAGTGGTTTCAGAGGAGAAGATTCTTGAAGAAAAGTTTAAGACGGACGGACGGACGGACGGACGACGGCCGCCAAGTGATGGCAAAAGCTCACCCTGGCACAAGCAGTGATAGAAAATAAAATAAAATCATATAATCTAAGTACCAAAGAACATAAACTATGATGGAAAAATACAAATTAACATTATGACATCAAAGAACACAAACAGTAACAGAACAATACAAAGTAACATACTCTGACTACCTAAGAACATAAACTATGATAGAAAATACAAAATAACATGATCTGAAAACCAAAGAACACGTACAGTGTTACTAAATACAAAATTAAATAATCTGACGACCAAAGATCACCATAAGTGACATAAAAATACAAAATAACATCATCTGACAACCATAAAAGCCATACTAGTGCTGCTGATGAGGAATTAATTTCCGAAATGGCCATAAAGCTCATTAAAATTATTGCAGTTGGTATTAACATATGTGTTATGGTCTCATGTTTACTTCCTCCATATCCTTTCGTAAAATATACACTGTACAGTGACAGAAAAATACAAAATAACATAATCGAAGGACCAAAGAACACAAACAATTACAGAAAAATTTAGAATAACGTCATCTGACAACCAAGGAACACAAAAAGTGCCAAAAAATACAAAATAACATAATATGACAACCAAAAAACAAAAACAATGATAGAAAATTACAAAATAACATCATCTGACAACCAAAGAATACAAACATTGGCACAACATCACATATTCCGACAACCACAGAATATCAGCTGAGACGGAAAAATACAACAGAAAATCATCTGCAAAACATATGTACATTTACTCCATATCCTTTCATTCAACAAGCCAACAATAACAGAAATATACGGTATTACATCATAGCTGAGCAATGAAAATCAATCAAACATAAGGTACATAAAGACGAATGTAGCTAATGATAATTTTCTAGATTGTTCAATATATAGTACATCGTATTTGTATTTAGATATTTTTATATAAGGTAGACTGAAATGGTGAATGAAAGGATATGGAGTAAATGCACATGAGACAAATTCTCTATACAAATACATGTAAAAGCAAGCAAAGGAACAACGTTTTTATTGTTTGTCTTCATTTTAATGAGGCTACATTTTCATGCGAACACAATTCTGATGCCATCAGAAGGGTGCAATGATAGCATAGTGTTGAGATGTCAGCAGATGCGATATGATGCAAGCAAAAATGCAATAAAGTAAGTGAGAACAGAACCGTCAATTCAAAACGAAAAACCAAAGGACAATGGCAACATGAGTAAGGCAAAAAAACAAAAAAACAAAACAAAACAAAAAGAAAATGAAGACGCACTCACACAAAGATGAACAACACGGAACCATTAAAGAAAAACATGGTTGAGATCTGTTGCACCGGTCGAGTAAGCATCTCCTGCTTCTTATAAGACATCCACCGTGTTAAATATGTCAAATCCGGTAGAGAATACAACAATGAAGCTTTAAAGGGAAAAATATGTTGTCATCTGGGAAACAGATATCCCATAGTGGTCCACCAGATGGTGATGTAAAACTTCTGGAGGGAAATGGGGGTATAAACAAAATTGTCCACAGGCGAATTCCAAAGGGCCAAAAAGCCAAAGGGCCAAAAAGCCAAGGGTTAAAAAGTCAAAGGACCAAAAGCCAAAGGGCCAAAAAGCCAAAGGGCCAAACAGCCAAAGGACCAAAAAGCCAAAGGGCCAAAAAGCCAAAGGACCAAAAAGCCAAAGGGCCAAACAGCCAAAGGGCCAAAAAGACAAAGGGCAAAAAAGCCAAAGGGCCAAACAGCCAAAGGACCAAAAAGCCAAAGGGCCAAACAGCCAAAGGGCCAAAAAGCCAAAGGACCAAAAAGCCAAAGGGCCAAACAGCCAAAGGGCCAAAAAGACAAAGGTCAAAAAAGCCAAAGGGCCAAACAGCCAAAGGA
>MJUU01041323.1:22451-49991 GCA_002080025.1 Modiolus philippinarum
GGCCAAACAGCCAAAGGGCCAAAAAGACAAAGGTAAAAAAAGCCAAAGGGCCAAACAGCCAAAGGACCAAACAGCCAAAGGACCAAAAAGCCAAAAGGCCAAACAGCCAAAGGGCCAAAAAGACAAAGGACCAGAAAGACATAGTAGGTGCAAAAATCGCAAAAAAATGTCAACCGTAATTTAAGGTAGCAAAATTGTATGATGATAGGAGCGGTATGGTGCTGACATTGATTGATACCAGCACAATGTGATGCCAGAATAGTAGTATATCGGTAGCAGAATGGTGCGATGACGGCAAAATGGTGAAATACCAATTGAATAGTATGATGCTTACAGAGTGGGGATATATCAATAGAGTTATGCAATGCCAGTAGAGTTGTACGATTCAAAAAGAATAATATACAGCTTTCAAGGTGGGTTGATGCCATATGAGTAGCACAATGACAACACAATGCTGAGATTGCACGGAGTGGTCTCATACATGCCAACATTCCGACTATTTTTTTTAAAATTCTCACGACTTTCATTCAAAATTGGCAACTACCGAAATCCACACAGAGTGGTTTGATTTCAACAGAATAGTATGATGTTAGTGGTTTGGTGCAGCACAGTGGCCAGATGCCATTATACTGGTGTGATTCCATTTGAATTGTTTTATGCAAGCAGTGATGTGATGTCAACCGAATTTGTTTGTGATGATACAAACATGGGAAGATGCCAGCAGAAAAGTGTGATGTAAGAAATTTGTGTGATGCAAGCCGATTTTTATCATGCAATCTTTAAATTGCCATTAAAACTGCATGTTGAAGTTGAATAAGAAAATCTTGATTTTCGTGATGATTATTTACGCAAAATATCTTGATACAAATATGGCTGTGGGCAATCTTGTCAAAATGCATTAACTAGTCGCTGTAAATATATTTTGACATTTTAACTGTCCCCATCTTTGTGCCTTACTTGTGTAATATCTTTGTTTTTTAGTATTTCTGTTGTTATCACTGTCTCTGGACTAATCTTTTTTTGCACTGATGGTGTGGTTTTTAAATACTAATATTCTATAGAAAAACGCATTTTTATAGTCCTCAGGGGTATACCAGAAAATGGCCGCACTAAAGTAAGTTAGAACCGAAGTCAGTCGAAAAAAAAGAAGAATCGATGGACAACAGCAACATCGTTAACATCGTGAAACAATGACGAAAGCATGAGTACGGAACAGAAAAGAAAAATGAAGACACACATACGGATGAAAAACACGAACCCAATAAGTGCGATGGGTGAGATCAGGTGCACCGGTAGAGCAAGCATCTTAGGTTTTTGAAATATTAACTTAAGGTTTTTATGTATATTTTACAGTTTCTTATAAGAAGAGTATTCTATCAGATAATATAATACCGAAGTTACTGTTAATTTTATTTCTGTAAATCGTCATTTATGTCTCTTCAGTGCAGATCAAATCTTAAGAATAACAAATCTCTAATAGGATCTATATGGAAAACCAAAATTAAAATAAGACTAAGAATCATTGTTCACTTTGTCATTTAAAAATTCAGTTACATAAGTGTTTTATTTGTTCATTTGAATTCTAAAATTCAGAGTTATTGATGATGAAAACACCTTCAGATATCTGCAAAAATTATGTAAACCTACTGACGTCTTTAAAAGGTTTTGTAAGGAAAGTTTGTCATGCCAAATATTTTGAACACACATGTTGTTACTAATAGAAAAGCAACTGCTGTCAAGAAAGAAACATCAAAATCAAGAAACATACAACAAAATGCCTAAAGCATTTTTTCACATTAGCAGGAAAAACGGTTCTTTTTCGTTTCCAGGGAAAACAATCCTTGACAATGCTTCAACAAACTATAGACAAAAAGAGATGATCATTTAATGGAACATCTTCCTAGTCAAGTATTTGAGGTCCATGTCCTTCTCTATAAACCTTTGACAGATTCGGCTAATATTTCCCGGGCTGCTTATTTATCTACGCTACATGCAAACTGATGAGCCAGTTCTATACAAAATTAATTACAATGGATTTTAATTCATGCGTCTTGTTGCATTTTGATCAAGAGAAGCATCCCCGCAAATATAAATGACGTTCACCAGAATCTTTACGGATATTCTTTTTTTTTGCTTCTTGTGTAGAAAAGCAGCCTATGAAATGTACGCCAAATCTGTCAAGGGTTTGTGTCGAATGACATAGATCTCAAACACTTGACTTGGGAATATGTTAATGAAAGTGAAGTCGTTTTCTGTATCACAATAGTTAGAAAAACTTCGATGACGTTGCTGACTCGATTGAAAATTTTAGCATGTTTAGACTTGGTAACAATATCTAGTAATAAAAACAATTTTATAACAACGAAATATTTATTGCACTAGAAACAAAAATAAAGCTGCATGATTCGTTTCGTTTTGCCTATGTTTCATTGGATTTTGTTGCTAACAGCTTTGATGCCAGAGGTGTATTGATAAGACAACATAATCGTAGAATATTTCATTTAATAAATTAATATGTTGTTTAAAACTAAGTATCCCTCTTTCCTTACCCATTAGATGAATTAGTTATTTGTTTTCGAACACACATTTCGGTCAAATTCTTTCAAATGTTTTGGTTTGATCTTCACTGAAGAGACATGATTTATCGAAATGGCCATCTGCAGAATCTAAATGAACAGTAACTTTGGTATTTTATTATTTTTGTTGATGTCATTCTATTTTATTATTCAATACAATTAATTGACTCACTTCAAACTCAGTAGTGTAAAAAATAATATTGACATTGTATATGAAAAAAATGTTGTAAATTGTCACTTTTTATTTTTATTTTTCATGTTGAAATTATAATCAATTAAAAAACCTTGTCCTCATAAGATACATTAAGCTCTCATGGCTTGTCATGCAGAAAATGTTCCTTGTTGTCATAAATCCACAATAAAAGCATGTATTTTATCATTAGATAAGACGAAAGGTGGTGTCTTTAATCATATTTTGTTTCAGTATATTTCATTTTGATGATGATTGTTCAAAGAAAACGTATGATTAATTGTCATATCAGCAGTTAACAAGTCCTCAACTTTGTTTACATATAACAAAACCAATCGGTGGAGAAACAATTAAACGGTAGTCAAGTCGCGCCTGCGTTAAAAAGATATCAATAATTCTGGGATATTATTGCTAAATTATCACACTCTTGGGTAAATATATTAAATAAAATAATTAATCTATCGCTACTTTTATAACAGATTTACAATTTCATTTCACCTTTAGCACAGAAAATTAGATTTTAATACAATAGAAATGGGAAAATCGCATGGAATGAATAGAGCTAATGTTACTAATCACAAGAAGTCAGTGAAATTAATTAAAAGTCTTCCAGGAATCCACGTGTATATATTTGTTTGTGACGTGTTTTACAAAGAGATTAAGGAATGATGGATCGTCTTAATTTCCAAAATCAATGTATTATATTTTTTCTAAATATTGGTCAAGAACTAATGAAGACTGTATTGTGAGAGGAATTCGCCAGTTGATCCCATTTTGCAATAGACACGCAAGCATTCGTTTAAACAATCAATCACCTTGTCAAACAAATTTAATACATGTTTGTTGTGTTAGTTCTCGATGGGAATAAAACTACCAACATTCTTAAGAAAACGAAATCCGTTAAGACGTATGCTGACATGTAAATGAGATGCAAATTAGCTGTTGTGAAACTAACATGTAGTTAGTGTCATCAATAAAAAATGTTGTCAAAGCTTTGAACAGAAGTTCCAATGATTGGATCACGTACAAAGCTACTTTTGAAACTTTTACTGAAATTCTCAAGCTTCTATCTAAAGTAATCTTCAGAAAGAGCGGAAGCTTTAATTCTTATTTAGACACAACATTTACGAAGATTAGGAAAACAAAAACATCTTTTCATCATTGGCGGTGAATGTATATATATAAAGTTTATTCATTCTACATTATGAGACATCTTTACTACATATAAAAAAATCGGTACCACTGTATCCCTTAATTATTTCATAACTAAAAATATAACTATAATAGCAGACAGGATAACAGAAATTGCCTCTGTTATTCATTTTACGAAAGGATATGGAGTAATGGAAATGAGACCATATGTGTTAAATCCAACTGCTATTAATTTGTAAGGCCATTTAGGGACTGTCATCGCAATGTAAACGTGCTTGATTAATTTGGAATTTATCGAACAGATTTAATAAAAAAAAAAATAAATAAATAACTTTTTCATAATTAAGGAAGACATAAAAAAAGAACTGGCATACTGTAGAGAAATATTGTGCATAATGTACAACATGGTATTCTCTTTCATGATAAGTATGAGAGCACCATATTCCAGTACATACAATAGTAAAGCATACCAAACTGGGTCAATCAAGATGCATAAAAACGAATGTGGGCAATACCAAAATTTCCGAACAGTATCGTCAGGAGTCAAAAGTAGGTGCAATATGACCAGATGTCCCTGACTTGGTATACACTTTTCTCCAAACTTCATGTGAGCTCACATTGTGAGCGTTGTGTTTTTTATTTCCGCGTTTTGTGGCTGTTCTGTGTCATTATTTTCTGTGTTCTCTTTAGGGACCGACCATTTAACTTGAAAGGGGGGGGGGGGGTGTTATGGTTTTTTTTTCTAAAAAAATATTTTAGATCTGATTTTATGTGAAAAAAATATTTTGGCTGCCAAAATGATGAAAAAAAATTCTGATGGAGGCTTTCTGCCCAAAAAAAATAATGTTAATGTTGAAAAAAAAATATTTTGTTTATACCCGTGCAAAAAATAAATAATTTTTTTTCGCGCTTTNGCGCTTTGCGCGAAAAAAAATTTCTGTCCAGAAAAAAAACCATAGCCCCCCCCCCCTTCAGGTTAACTGGTCGGTCCCTTATGACCATGTTTCCCAATCGTTTGTTCTGTCGGTGTTCTACTGCCACTGCTTCAGTTTAGGTAGTGTCTGATTACAACTCAACACCCGCTGAGTTATCCACTATACAATCTCAACTTTGGAAAATCAAGTCGAATGGGTGAATTTCGGGCAGCAGTATAGAGAAATGACGTCAGAAAATGACGGCCGCGGTAATGCAGATTCAACGAAAAAATGTGTACATTCTTGTATTTCAGAAGTATTTAACAACATTGATATATTATGATTTTGAACCGTCTTGACCATACAACATCCTTTGGAACAGATTACCAGTGAACTTTTGATTTGATATACACTGAGGAGACTTGCCATCAGCTGCACTGCAATTTTAATTTGGTATTTATTTTTTATACCAAAAACTTTAAATAAAAACATTAAAGAGGAATATTATATTAAATCAATATTGAAAGTTGAGATATAAAATATTTCACTGATTTGAAGTAAATTATTCCACACTTTTGAATGAGCAAAGACTAAAATGGCATATCTCTTTGACTGTCCATCTTAGATCTTGACAATCATGCCAATCACCAGTCTTTTAAATTGTTAATCTAGCATTTAATATCTGGAAAAAAGTTTATTTAGTAATACAATTGACATTGCTATGCCCCGGCATGATTAACCTCCGTTTATGAAATTATTCGTTTTGTCTGTAGAGACTTATTATTTGCGCGGATTTCTTCATCAATTCCGTAAACGTGAGTGACGTTCAACATGTCCTTTCATTTCCTATTTTGACTGTATGGAGTGTTGACAGAGATCTTTTGATTAAATGTTAAATGAGATTTGACTTGGCAATTAACACCGACCCCGAATAGAAGTGCCAATATAGTCTCTAACCACTTGCGGGTCTTTGCAATATTAAATTTCCTTTTAGAGAAAGAAATAATATTTTGTGGAAAAAAAGACAGAAATTTTCTGCCAAAATTAATTTTAAAAGAAAACAGATTCTTAGAGCTTGCAGACCATTCTTTAAACCGAATCTGATTAAACGAAAAATTACACAAATAACAAAATAACAAAGCTACCGTTAGTTTATAACATAATCAGTTTCGACGTTTCATTCAATTCACCTTCTTCTTCCTCAAATTCTTTTCCACGCCATATCTGAAACCACTGACCGAATGAAAACTCGTCATGGTAAAACACAATTATAGCGACCATTCTATTGAAGCGGTCAAATACTGAACATTGAAAAAGCTCGCAATTGAATAAGACTTCACACTTGTAACATTTAGTTTTAGTGCAAATATATAGAATTGCATTTTTTATATTTTATGTAAAATTCAAAGTGCTCCAAATTAAATTTACTTGTTCTCTTAATTGTATAGAAAAGGATTTCAAGTCATATTTTTTTTTAAAAAATGCCGTTCACAACAAAAATATAAAATTAAAAAAGGATAAATATATGACCTTCATCTAAATCGACAACAGAGGCACACTTCAATCTAGGCTGTATGACAAATTGGATGACTTCACTTTACGAATAGTCAAATACAATACCCTTTTCTTTGTAGCAACATTCCAACAGCGCCACCATAACCCAAATCATTCGCTACTCCAGGGTTGTGGCGATACTGTGACTATCTTGATAGAGCTCGGCTGCTTACAAATATTCTACTTAAACAATTGTATGATACCCATAACTTGAAGAAATCAATACAGAAGTCTTGCGGCCGACATCATGATCTTGTTGATCGCTATGGGATATTTGTTTAAGAGATGACAACAGATCTTGCCCTTTACAACCATTTTTTTTCTATACTGGGTTCGAGTTTTCTACTGGATTGACATGTTCAAGACGGCGGGTGTCTAATAAGAAGTAGGGGATGCTTACTTTAATCTTACACCTGATCTCTCCCAGGGTTTTTACTTGGTCTGTGTTCCTCGTCTTTGTATCCGTGATTTTTTTCATTTTCTGTTCTTTGTCGTTGTCATGATATGTCTTTGTTTCTTTTTTCCCAAATTTGCCATTCTTTTTGATACTGGTGGTTCGATTCTCACACAAGCAAATGGACAATAACAATATATTATATTATATAGAAAAACACAGGCCTCTCATTAAGTGAAACTTCAAATAGTAAGATTTTGGCACTTTAAACAGGTGGTCAGAAAAATGTGGAAATTACAAAAATAAAATGACAAAATTTGAAAGTACTAAATGTATGATAGTATATATGTAAGACTCAAATCTGTGTCCTGTCGCAAATCTATGTCCTTTCGCTAATTTGTGTCAAATACTCACGAGTTTCAAAAGTATATCCTATGATGTCACCATACGCAAATCTGTGTCCGTTTGGAAAACTTTTTAAAAATGTCTTCGGGATAGTATTTTGAAAGAAAATTTGAAGAAACTTTTAAGCATTAAACTGTTTTGTCAATTATCCATTTTACGGTTCCACATTTTCGTTTAAAAGCAATATTTCAAAGGGAACAAATTAAGTCACTGAAGTAATTTGTAAAAACCACTAGAGAAATTTACCGGTTTCGCTATCTATTTCTCTTATTTCAACGGTGATCAACAATTCTTTTCCTTTTTGAGTTATACGTAAATAATAATCTATAATTTTTTTTTGTTATAACCACTGGTAACCCTGTGAAAACCATGTGAAATGTCATAGGGCAATGAAAATACCGTGACTATTTTCAATTTTGGAAATCAATTTGCCGTGAATGTTCTGGAACCCATACAAATGCAATGAAAAAAATTGCAATGAAAAAAATACATCACATTCATCCCACGAGTTGGTTTCTGAAAACTCGAATTACATTCTACCTTTTGTCACGTTATTAATTCAAAAACTCAAACTATCAATGAATTTCAAAGGATATAAGTAACATATTAAATATTCAAATAAAATATGAATACCCTCTAACTAAAAAATTATGTGTATTATTAAACTATAGGAAAATAAAAACTTCATAAAAAATAAATATTATTTAAATATCAAAATCTAACATATTCTTATAGTAAGCGGATGGGCTTACGAATCTAGAGGTTGCCAGCTTGAATCTAGTTGCTTCTTGTTTTTGGATAAATTGGTGTTTCCTGTTTCCACCCCCGTGTCCTCATGAAAGTGTCGTGATTTTGTTATAAATATATGATGGTAAAACAAATTAAGGTAATTTCACGGGAAAGTAGGA
This sequence comes from Modiolus philippinarum, assembly GCA_002080025.1. Taxonomy (NCBI): domain Eukaryota; kingdom Metazoa; phylum Mollusca; class Bivalvia; order Mytilida; family Modiolidae; genus Modiolus; species Modiolus philippinarum. The sequence goes on from MJUU01041323.1 coordinate 30,545, forward strand.
TATTTTCACGACATTTTACAATTTGAAATATTGGTAATTGAAGAAAATCGACTGAAAATAGACAATAAATCGCAATATTTTTACAAGTTGTTCATTGGTTGACCTTACACAGTTAATTGCCATAATATTTCTGTATACATATATAATCCTTCGATTTTCAAATCAGTTTTATCTTACATTGAAAAACAGTTTTGTTTCAATACAGAAAAATAACATAAAATTACGCAATAGGAAACTTTTTTGCAGTTTGTTAACATTGGATATATTTTACGCCGATATGCTTCAATGGCTGACGAAAGATGACGCGCATATATTTTTGAAAAGGACACAGATTTGCGGAGTTAAAGGACACAGATTAGCTGGGAAAAAGGACAGTCATAGATTTATGATATCTGTGACGTCAAATTTGGACTTGAGTCTTGCATATCTATATGGGAAATTCTCTGAAGAACAACTACACTGTAACTGAAATATAAAGAAAGCATACATTTCTCGCACGGGAATCTTTTTACAGTCCACAAACTCCAGTCTTAAATAAAATATGAAAGGATATGGAGTAAATGTACATTTAGGCAAAGTCTTTACAAATACATGGTAGAAGCAAACAATAAAGCAACACTTTTAATTGATGTTCTTTATCTTGAAATCACCATGATGCCATCAACAATTAGCGTTGCTCATAACCCATAGTAAGTTCAAGACGGACCCTAGCACCGGTTTGAGTGGAATCCTTTGCTAAATGTCAAGTAACGCTACACCCATGTTCTTTCCTATTTGATCGTCAACATACATATATTAAACTAACAAAGTGTTCTTATAATCACACTTATCCGTTGACCGACAGAAGCACTAGTGTCTCAAGCTAGTTGACAATTATAGCATAAAGACTCATTAAATCGACTGTAAGAAAAATTGGCCTTAAATAATATTGAAGTTTGGACACGTCAAACAAATTGGTCTGAATAACATATGAAAATTACAAAAAAATTAAATGCCAAAATTTGAAAGTATGATAGTGTGTCCATATGACAGCAAGTTTCCAAAGAACAAGTACACCATAACTGAAATATATGCAGAGTTCACATCTCTCGCACAGTGAATCTTTTTATAACCTCCACACGTCAGGAGAGACAAACCCCGGTCTAAAATAGACAACGAGGAACATGGAGTAAATGCACATAAGACGAAGTCTCTAAAAATACATGGTAAACCACTATGAGGCCTTCAACAAAGAGCTGCGGCTATACCTCATAGTAAACTCCTAATCACAAGTGGTCAATCTTTGTCAATTTCGAAATAGAAGGTCAGAGCTTTAACTACAAGTGTAGAACAAATTACCCAGCTAGTGACCTAAGTAAGTGAGAGTCGAACCTTCAGTTTAAAATAAAATAATCCAAAGACAATGGCAGCACCGGAAACACAAAGATACAAAGACATCATCTGCCTGCACTGTAAAAAATGTGTTTAGGGCCTAAACGTTTTCCTAAACACTATTCTTGCAACAGATTTTAAACACGTTCTGAACCTAAACATGTGAAGGAAAATGTTTACAGTCTAATCATGTTTAGATTTTATGTGTTTAGCTTGTAAACATGTTTAGACACTATGTCATCAGGCCATTTATCATATAAATGTTATTAACTTTTGAAGAGTTTGTTAATGCATCATGGATTTTATATGACAGTCTTGAATATTTAGACATTGGTGCTGATTAAAGCTCATAAGACTTCTCTGTACTGAAATATTTACAACAATTGAAAACTGACTGCACAAAATGACATTTTATCTGTATTTGCCCACAAAGAAAGAAAACAAGCCTCGGCATCTCATTTGACAATCCGAGACAAATAAAAAAAATTCAAATAGAAATAAATGAAAGCCATTTCTTCAAGATCCAAAACCAAAAATATAAACCTTATTTCTTCAGAAAATCTTCTCCTATCCTCTCACAATATATACTACAGCACTAGATTTTTATATTAATTTGTGTGGTCCCTGTTTAATATTATTAGTAGTTTATAATTAAACTTTGGAAGCGTAATAAAATATAACAGAATGTAGAATACAAATCGTATATATTTATTACAAATATTACTTATATTTAAAAAAAATGTGGCACATTTATATCCAACAATATAGGTCACGGAATGTTCAATAATATAGCTCATGGAATGTCCAACAATATAGCCCACAAAAGGCCACCATTACAGCTCCCGGGATATCAAACAAATGTCTTCGCTCACGGCAAAATATAATCTTTAATGCAAGTCCTACTGTCATTTCGTAATTTGTAATAAGTAGCCGCATATCAAATTTGGAATTTTCATGCTTCAGGCTAAGAATCCTTTAAACAACGAACATAACATATTGGTCAAGTAAAAGTGTATGGGCTTTTGTTTCAAACAAGTTTCTAGTCTTTGTTCCATTGTACAGTGTTTGATAAGATTAGATCTCACATAATGTTGACTTTGGACAGCTTCTACTTGGAAACGGACAGTCTAAAACATGTATCTGAAAGCAAAAAAGAGTACCGGTAATTAAAAAAAAGTTTAAGTACAGTGGTCATGATGGAACCTTAAAATGGCTTAAAATTTAATTGCATATGTATCTAAAATTAAAATTCACAAACAAAATTAACATGAAAATACAATTTAAATTAACAGATACATTCACGTCACAGATGACGTAGAACATCGGTATATCGCAAGAACATTAAACCCAAAAAGATCCAAAATGTATATTGACCTCCCCCTTTTTTTAAAAATTATAACTTGAGCAGCGTATATTTGTAAAATCATTAAAAAACAAGTTAAATTTTTCTATTTGCTACTTACCTTAACTGAGATAATTTCACTATAAATAGTTCCATATTCCATGCTGATATCTGCAAAATAAACTTTAGTTCCCCTACTTGTTTACTTTATCTTTCATCGAAAATGGCTGACCACGCTATTTCCTTTGTGTAAAATGATACCTTTGGCGGGAAAGGTTTATGTGTTCTAACTCTAAACATGTAAAATGTTACATGTTCTAACTCTAAACATGTAAAATGTTACATGTTCTTATTCTAAACGTGATTAGGAAATCAACATGTTCTGAAATCATGTGTATAGAATTTAAACATTTTCCTACACATGTTTAGGCTAAACATGTTTCACATGGTATTCAGAGCCTAAACACAATTTATACAGTGTGTCTGCGAAGTTCAGCCATTTCAAAAAATCGCTCGGACAAAAAATTATTGGAAGAAGAAGAAGATGAAAAATTAGAACAAACGTAGAAGTACAACGTATCACCCGACTTCGTCTGGGGTGACATCATGCATAAATGAAAAGATGTGATATCAAATGCATGATAAGGCTAAGTAATGTAACAACGCTTTCATGTTATGGTTCTTTATCTTGAAGTCACCATTTCTGTTCGTAGTGACTGCTTTAAATGTTGTAGTCATGTGAGTTTGCCTAACGGTTTGTTTTCGGTTGCCAAATGTCCATAGAAAATATACAAGTACTCAGTAAAATAATACAGGCACTAAACATAAAGTAACTTTATTATACAATGAGAAATATCGGTCATGCAGTTGTCTCCATGTACCAAATTAGTTACATATAGTTAAAAGGGAGATAATTTTAATTCAATATCAAAAGACCTAGTTAAAATTATCTCCACTTTGAACAATACAAAAACCTTGGTACAGGGAGATAACCGTCCTATGTTTCTCATTGAATCAATTGCTCTGTGGTAAACTCTAAGACATGTATGGTATACACCAGCTGAGTAGTCCATCATCTCGGTACTGATAAAAACTGATTTCATTTGAAAATTTGCTTTATATAGATTTTTTATTTTAAGAAGTTTCCCCTCTCGTTAAATTTTGTCCTTCGCCTGGTTTTAGCTTTTGTTTAGATTCTATTGTTTTGTTATTTAAAAAATGACAGTAGAATACCGAAGGAACAAAGCACAAGAAGATTACATAAATCAATATCCAACGACAATGCAAAAACGAAGACACCTGAAGTCGAAAGACCAAAGACACTACACTTCCACAAAGCATCCGAACGTTACAAATATAACACTCAAAACTCAGTAAAGCACTAACATTGTGAACTCTATAAAAAAAAAATTAAAAAAAAATAAAAAGAATGTTTTTGATTTACAGTATCATCAGTACTGAGTTACTTAACAGTTCTAGTTATTTAACAGTAAAACTCAGTTCAAACAAACCTCTATTTCAATGGAAAACGCATAAATCAGGTATTGTTACCTTTTCTGTCCTTCCCGTACTCAGAAATCAATGTATCTAAAACAAAACTTTAAAACACATCTTGATACAGAATTTACAGTATCATCAGTACCGAGTTATTTAACAATTCTAGTAAACCTCATGTCAAACAAACCTTTATTTCAATGGAAAACGCATAAACCAGGTATTGTTACCTTTTCTGTCCTTCCCTTCTAAAACAAAACTGCTTTCAAACACATCTTGATATAGAATTAACAAAACAAAAAATCTTACATTTATTTGTTAAAGAATTATGCGTCAAAGAAATACAAAATAAAGTGTTTGCTTTTGTCGAGTTGAAAATCCGTCTCTCTAATGATACATAATAAGGCATAAACCGGATAAGGAATACTTTTACGAAACGAATTTTAATCCAGATATGTAAATATATGATTAAATTCTGCTAATCTGATTATCTCGAAAAATAGAAGTGAATGGAATCCCAAACAGACGAAATTGATCTAAAACTGACACAGACGAATTAATATGATTATACAGATTTCTGTAAAACTTGCTCTCTTCGATATTTCTCTCTTGCACGATTACTTGTCAAGTGACTTTAGTGTTCCGAATGGATCTCATGTAAATATCCATTGTAACTATTCTTACTATTAATGTATTTTTCTTGTAATCAATTTAGGAATAACGAAATGACAACCTCTTATGTATCTAGTGGCAAATATCTGGAGAACTGGTTGTAAAGTGGTTAATGTGCAGGTCATAAAAGTGAATTGGTTTGCATTATGTTATCGTCACAATTAATAGTAGCACTTACCATTCAATTAGAATCAGTCAGTTGACGTTAATGTAATTAATACAAAAATCGACCATATTCAAATTTCAAGGAATATTCTTAGCATTTGCAGTATTTTTGTTATTGGGCTGTGCACATAAAGTAAATTGTCAATTTAAACGTATAACTTGCTTTTGTTTCTGGACATAAATGTGGTTCGTATTTTTTCTACAATTTCAAATTATTAATATCATATATGTGTGTTGAAATAATGAAGTTTTCATATATGCACCTAGATGGTCAAAATCTGCATGTTTGATATTTTCAAATTAAAACGAAATACAGTCAAAATGTTTTTCAGTATAAATAAGTATAAGGAAAATTTGTCAGAATTATTAGAGACAAGGAAAAGTAATATTTTATATACATCTTATACTTATTGATTATTTATGATTTTATTGATTTTTGTCTGTTGATAAATAATTATGCTAAATAATATTTCATTTTTTTTCTTTGGTCATTGTATACCAACGGTATATGATTTGTCTTTTAAAATAATTTGAAGTGTGAAGTGGCTGATTACTTAGGTCGTTAGCCCCAGTGAATGTTCGATTATAAGTAAATAAAACAACAAACAATACTGTTAAATAATTGATTTTTTTTATTAATACTACCTAAAGTATTTGTATTAAAATAGATTTTTCACCCCCTTTTAAGAAAAATGTTTACATTTATTGTTTTCTCTGTGAACTCAATATAGGAAATATTTCATAATACCAAATAATTACAAATGATCTGTACTCGGTTGCCTGTTCATACAAAATACCAGTCCTGTATCATCCCAAACCCTTAAAAAATCTTCATAATTCATACAACTTGGAGAAACGACCACGGCATGTTGACATGATCTCTGTTAAAAGGCGAGCGGTTATTTGTTTATTTGTTTTTAAGCAAAGCATTAAATTTTATCTTTGAAACAATAATAAATGTTCTCATTTCATATACAATGACCCATTTTTAGATTTAACTTATAATATATGTATTTTGGATTTATAGTTTTAGATTGTTGCTTCCGTATTCATTTGGAAATTTATTTATACAACCAGAAATCAAAACAAAATTGATTGAACACATTAAAAAAATAAAGTAACATACAAACAAACAAACAAACAAACTAGGAATGAGAAGATTTTCGATAGTTTCAAATAAAAGTATATTTTAATATACCACATTTTAATAAGGTTTTGTCTGACATTTTGTTGTCTCATTTTGATAAAGTCTGTTTATAACGGATGCCTTTTTCGAATGAAGTTAATAAATGGAAATCACAAATATTATGGTAATCCAAACATCTGTTCCAATTTTGAAAAAAATCAAGTGTCATTAGCGGCAAAGCGATTTTTACATTTGCATCAAAAATATATTTAACACTTTTGCTGTTTTATAAACGAAACCAGGTAAATCTATTTTAATGAATAAAAAAGCAACATAAATATTTTAAAAATCCACAAAATCTTGGTTGATATTTTATATGGGAANCAGAAGGACAACAAAAAACAAGACATATAAGGAAAATAACCACCTTTGATTGTATATAATAGCCAAAAAAAAAAAGAAAATAAAAAAAATAAAAATAAATAGAAATAAAAAAAGCAGAAACAGAAACAAACAAACAAACAAACAATCAAACAAGCAGATAAAAACAAAAATAAACAAACAAAAAAAGAAAACAAAGAATCAAACACAATAAACCCAAATTATAACAAAACAAAACACCCCCACCAAATAAAAGCTAGCTTAAATTACAATCATTTTATTTTATAAAATATACATTTATATTTTATTATTTTGTTATTTTGTTGGTGTTAAATTCTTAACATTATATACATTTATATTTTATTATTTTGTAACGTATTGCCTAACTATGTAGAACATAGACCGAAACAAATCGATTGTAAGACTGACTCTTCTTCTAATTCAGTTTCCCTCTTAGAGCAGGAGACAGATGACATTGACGCGGTCTATACGTTGTTGCTATTGCTATAAAACAAAATAAACGATTGTACATTTTTACCATTTATTTGTTGCTTATTTGATTTTGCCAATTTTTCTGCACAAATAATGAGTTGTTTGGAATACTCTTACAGACAATGTGTCAGTATACTGCATTATCACTCTACTCTTTTTCAGTTGAAATACAAGATAATTTTCAACGAATATTGAATATGAAATGCGGAAACCGTCATTAAAAATTACTGAATAAATCTCCTATCACTTTCTTAAATTTAGGTCTGCGAATCACTAGTACTGCACAAATATTGCAGAAATTATGTTTTAAAAAGAATAAAAATAGTGAATGGTAAATTTTACCTTGTAGTTCTTTTTATAAAACCCATAAAAATCCAATTATGAATATCAGCATATTATTTTTGTCTGAAAGAATGTAATGGCGTTATGTAGTTAAGAAAGGAAAAGAGCAGTCTTGGAGAAAAAAAAATCATATCACCTGTCCCCCTTTTTTCCCTCGTTTAAAATCATATAACATGAAAACATGCACATTATTAACGTATTAATGTCAAGTGCCTTCTTGGTGTTTATAGTTGTGGGTTTGTCGTTTTGCTTTTATGTTATTGATAATTTTAGATGTCTATATCGATGTTTGTTTTCACCTCGGCTTTAAAACAAAATGACCCATCTGAGAATAAAACTAATCAGTTTTTCTCATGACATGGTACATTGTCTGTTCTACATTAATTTTACGACAATGACACTCCTTAACTACGTTGTTTTCCTTTATTAGAACACGAATACATGCGACAATTACCTTGATTCTCTTCACTTCCGGTTATACCTGAAATCACGCGTTATTCTCCCTGAAGTGGAACTTCACGTTAATTCACCTAACGCAATGATTAAGGACTGTCTCTTTGATGATAATGATCTTGCTTAGGAATAATTGTACTAATTGCAAAAGATGGCAATTTATGCCGACGTTAAATGTACAAATTAAATCCTGTTTTTACCATTATCTTAATTTCACAGTAGCTGTAAAAGAGAGATAATTGGGTCTACTTCATTAATTTCCTATGGCATTAAGGCTTTTGATAAATAGTGTCATGTTGATCCCGTGTTGATCAAAATAATTTGATAAAATTTAAACATTAAATGTCATCAGATTAATGACGTTATCTGTTTATAATGTGTTATGACTTTAAGGCTGTTGCTTTAACAACGATAATTGGATGTAATACACTTTGTTAAAGCAACATTTTTTGTAAATGTTCACTTTTTCATAATTGGGTATTTGAAATAACTATTTCAGTTTTGCAGTAAGCTGTAACTTTTTGTTTAATTGACAAAGGGTCGATCTGAATAATTATTGGAAAATTGATGATTTAATGGCGTTTAATGCCAAGCAAAAAAGAGAATATCAGTCCTCAGAAAAACAAAACAACCTAATCGAACACACCTTTTCTGAGTTAGAGCAGACCATGCTTTATTCTTGCTAATTACTTCTATGCGTCAAGAAAGAGACAACAAGTGCTGAATTATAATCAAGTCTTTGACTTACCAATCTAGTTGCTAGTGGTTGAATCTGTCAAACGAATTGTGTCTGTATACTTCGCTTCTTTGTTATTGCTTCAACGCAGGACGTCGACTACTGATATGGATTTGCTTGAAGAAAGCGCATTGTTGAGATGCAAAGAGGTAAAGAGGTGCAAAGTACAACAAACTACAAGGAAGATCAATATTCAAGTTTAATTACTGGATCTGAAAGTCCCATCTGGTGGCATCAACAAAACGTCTTCAACCATAATATGACGTTCAAGGATTACGACGGGCAAATTTCAAGCTCATCTGTCCAAGAGAGCCATGCGTAGCGTCCGTCCGGCATCGTCGTCATGAATGGGGGGGGGGGGGGGCAATAACAAAATTACCAAATAGATTGGTCAAGTACCAAAGTCCATGAGACAAAAATGGCAATCAGGTGGAAACCACCGGCAAAATTGACGACCGCAATGGTCCTGGTTTTGTACAGGCATCTCAAAAGAAATGGTGAGTTGAACCGGTTTGAATGCAAATTGGGTATGTTTTACATTATGACGCGCGAAACCCCCTTCTATTGCAGTAGTGTCCGGTAGCATCTCAATAGCAATTGCCATTGAAAGGTTGTAGACAGTTAAAAGAAATGATCATCCCAGTTTAAAGCTAAGTAAAGAAAGAATCTTGAGTCGAAAAGAAACTCCAAATTTTTCCTCAAGGGACTGATATCTATTAAGGAACTTTTAATGATCGTGTGAGATGGAATTTTTCGGCGCCTTGATTAATAAGGCGGTCAGGGAGATAAGTATATCTAATGAGAAAGACTGTATAATTTGTGCTATCTCTAGCGTAACGGATCGACTGTGAAATATACACCCCGTAAGCAGGAGACGCTAGAATATTACTGTCCATGTTAGGGAAAGTGACAATTTTGAAATTAAAATCGTCCCTTTTGTCAAAAATTTTATTACTGAGATGACCATTATCGTCGAATTCGAGATGTAGTCCAAAAAAAAATGTTAATCTGGTGATTTCTGTTGTTTCCTTTATCTCTAGTTCTGGCGGATATATTAATGGGATCCATTTAGCAAAAGATATTATTGATGGAAAGAACATCATCAGTATATCTATAAGTGAATTGAAGGATCTAGCATCTTTTATTTTGTGATCTTTCACGAGTCTCTGAAGAAATTCAGTCACGTAAGAATATAAAAACAAGTCTGCGAAAAGAGGTGAACAATTAGTGCCCATTGGTATTCCAACTTGCTGTTGATATATAGCACCTCCAAATGTGACAAATATATTATCAGTTAGAAAATCTAGCATACTGCACATCAGTTTTTCATCATAGCATACTTTTATTTTAAATTTGTTTTTGAAAAAAAGTGGATTTACAACCTAATATAACATTTTTTTTTGAATCGGCAAAGGCTTTTTAATGATACTTTTGATTCGTGATTTTAGTTTATCATGAGGAAGTGTGGTATACAGTGTGGAAAATCAAATGTTTTAAAGGATGTATTTGAGAAAATGAATGGAATTTAAGATTTTCCAATAATTCCCACGAATTTATGGTCCTTCTTCAATACTTATGATTTTCAGCTCACAATTTCCAACAGGAATTCCAAGATTGCTGCCACCGCGAGTTATAGTTTAACATTGTATTCTTTTGGCAAACATTATAATCAGAGATGTTAATATTAATGGTCCTCTGCTGGAAAACAGTTGTTTTTATTTGACATTATTCCATGAATAAAACAAGTAGCCACCAGGTAGGCGATACAGACACATGTGGGCCTCTTGTTTTTTAAAACGTCATATTTTTTTTTCAAAACTCAATTTCAAAAATGAAAAAGGCTTACTGACGCAATTCATTGAAAAATACAACTTTGAGAAAAAAAAACATCGGCAACCTCCAAAAGGATGTGTCGACAGGGTAATCATCTGGTGAAATATGCTATTAAGTTCAAAGGAACAACACAAGTCCTATAGATTAGATGCGAAGACTAAAGCTACGTCAGTCACCTCGTGATGGAGACCATGTTTTACAGATTGTAAATTTCAAACTTTATCCTCATCCATTCATTTTGTCATTTATTACCATTTGGGCTATGCCTCTGCTGGTGGACTACTATTTCCCGAGGATATTCAACGACCCAATAGCCAGTACTTCGATGCTGCCCCGAAAACCGATTATATTCGCACTCTGCCTTGGTTTTGATAGTTGTGTTTTTTTGTAATTTCTGTGCTTTGTAGCTGTCTAGCGTCGTTTTTTTCTGTGTTCTTGTTTTTCCCATTTCTTTGGACTTCGATTTTTGTAAATACTACTCCTTTGTTAATTCCTACGGTATTCTACTGTAACTGTCTCATCTATGGGAAGGCCTTAGAAAAGAGGTCCCCTTTGACTGACCTCGACCTGACATAACTTCTGAAGTGTAGTACCCGGCGGTATACTCGATTATTGGTCTGGTTGATCTAACGTATCATATGCACAGCACATCGACCAGCGGCACATTCAAGTAAGTAAAGATAAGTAATTGGGCGAAATCTTACATTTATTCAACAAAATATTTAAACAGAAGTGCAATGCAGTATCAGACAACAGGAAGAGGTGACATTTAATCACATAATTTTATCTATTTTTCACTTTTCTAATGAAAGCGATATACATAATGTAACTCTCATGGAGATTTGAGAATGATAAAAATACGACATAAATGTTATAATTACTGGATGGGATATATGTTTATTCCAATCAAGGGCCTATGCAGGGCAAAGTCATTACAAGTATGACATTATATTACATCATATATTAAAAAACAGTCATATACAATAAACAATATGTATCCAGAGACGATTAAACACATGTTACTAAATGTCTCTGGTTTATCGCTAGTGAATGTTGCCGATTATGTACTAGTCTAGAGATTCCAACTGAAAATATAGATCGATGCATATACATATCATATACATATATAAAGAATATATAATAAGGATGATAGAGAGGTGACATAGTGAAACAATCCAACTCGTGACTAGTGCAAGAAATCAAGTACTGTTTATAGTAGTTGATCAGATTCAAGAGTCACCAAGGGCCGATGCATATAGGAATCTATTATCACTATGTTAACCAGTGAATCTCCTTTCACCTTGCATTGGCTTCAAATTAATATTAACACGGAAATGACAATCTAAAATAAGAGGAATCCATCTCGTGACAAGTGCAAAGCAACAAGTGCTGCATAATGCAGTTGATCAGATGCAAGAGTCATCAAGGGTCGGTGCTTCTTGGATAACTCAATATTATGTATGTCATTTTCCTAGAACATACACTGTGTGCATATGATTTGAATCAAATTCTTTTAAGATTAAAACGATCCATGATATATGATCTGATGTCACATGGACCACAAAGTACCTCACAAATAGGCTACTTCCACAAGGATATATTACCCATAACTTTAAGTCATAACTGCAGGAGTTTTACTGTCGACATGACAACGTGTGGACCGTTGTGAGATATCTGTTTCCCAAATAACATAGGATTTTTCCTATTCACAGTTTAAGTTGTGTTTTCCTTTATTGTATTTGACCTTGCAACCGTAATTGACATGTTCAACACGATAAGTGTTTTATAAGAAGCAGGACATGTTACTCGACCGGTGCCTCTCATTTAACCTATTTCAATGGGTTCTTGTTGTTCATCTGTATGTGCATGTGTGTCTAAGTGTTTTCTTGTCTGTGCCGTGCTCATGTGATGTGGGGTATTTGTTTCTTGGTGTTTCCAATGTTTTCATTGTCCTTGGAGTATTGGTACTACCATGTATTTGTAGGGACTTGTCCCGTGTGCATTAATTCCATATCCTTTAATTGTTTATTCGAGACTGACTTACCTTACAGCATGTTACATAACTACCTTCCAAACATTTTATAGAGGACGACAAAAGAAGGAAAAGACGCCGAATAAATCAAACTTCATGAGATCAAATTACAAAACGGCAGTATATTCTTTTGTTAATTCATCTTATCTGTACATATTTGGTCAAAATATTAATAGATATCTAATAACAAAATACCGAGGTTATTGTTAATTTATTTTCTCCATATGCGCATTTCGACAACTTATGTCTCATCAGTGCAGATAAAATCAAAACATTTGGAAGTCCATGAACCGAAATATGTTTAATAGCTGACAGAGAAGAATTGCTGATGGTTTGATATCAATCAAATATAAAAAAGATCAATTTGAAAGTCAGTGAAAGGGCAACTACTCCTACTTTAAATATGTAACAGAATTTGCAAAGAATAACAAAATGCCGAAAATGGGGGAAATAACAAAATTAACAAACAGAGTGGTCAAGAGCCTAAAACAAAACAAAAAACAAAAACAAAATAAAAAAAAAAACAAAAACAAAAACAAAAACAAACATAAAAAAAACAAAAAAAAACAAAAAACAAAAACAAAACAAATAACAAAAAAACAAAAACAAAACAAAAAACAAAAACAAACAAAAAAAAATTAAAACAAATAAGGTGGAAACCACCAGCAAAATTGTCGATTGCAATGTTCCTGACTTGGTACAGACATTTCAAATGAAACGGCGGGTTAAACCGGTTGTATTAGCCATAAGGTTGCATATGCGCCTCGACAACTTATGTCTCATCAGTTTAAATCAAACAAAAACATTTGGAAGTCCATTAAGCCAAAAACAATTAAAAGCTGATTCAGAACAAATAACCAAAAGGATCTAGATAGAGAAGCCAAAATTCAGCCAAGGACAGAGCTAAGCATAAAGGAGATACTCCTTTGTTTTAAACAAAATTTTGCAAATTTAGATATTGCAAGCTTCAATACAATCGGTTTTCGAGTCAGCACCGAAGTACTGACTAAAGGGTTGGTGAATACCCTAGGCAACTAACAGTCTAGATATTGCAAGTTTCAATACAATCGGTTTTCGATTCAGCACCGAAGTACTGACTACAGGGTTGGTGAATACCCTAGGCAACTAACAGTCTATATATTGCAAGTTTCAATACAATCGGTTTTCGATTCAGCACCGAAGTACTGACTACAGGGTTGGTGAATACCCTAGGCGACTAACAGGCCATCGGCATCGGCACAGTGGTAATAAATAACAAAATACCAAATTTACTGTTAAATTATTTTCTACTTACGCGCATTTCGACAACTATTGTCTCATCAGTGCAGATTAAACCAAAATATTTGGATGTCCATTAACCGAAAAACATGTTAAAGCTGATAGAGAACAAATAACCATTCAGGAACCGGTTATTGTTTTACTGAGAAGGCACAGGACCGGTGCAAACATGCAAATTCAAAGTGTCAGGGTATGAGACCAGGATTTTGTTCAGCCAAAATATGCTTGGGACCTTAACCTTTTACTGAATGCAAAGATAAAACATGAATATGCATATATGCATTTTTTTTTTGCAGACAGTGATCTTGACACAATAGGTATTGGATAACCAACTATTGGAATTGCCTATTCTCCCCTGTTGAATCGTTTTTAAAACAAAATCTTAATAGTTGTAGTCGTTTATATATTATATTTACTTTTCATTCCGTTATAAAACTAAATTTGAATCAACTTACATAAATCTATCTCCTTAAAAAGACAACGATGGTAAATAATAATAAATGTAATAAGCAGAATGGTTGATGGATTTAATTAAAAAAGAAGTTATTGATCAATTTTTATACCGGGATCAAGTACGTTTGATATTCGACGTTCGATATTCGACATTCAGAATTATGAATATCAAACTGAATAAGAAACGGTAAATTTTTACCGTTTGATATTCGTTCGATATTTATGATAATTGTTATGAAATGAAGCAAAAAAACTTGAATATCGAATGAATATCAAACGGTAAAAATTTACCGTTTGATATTCAGTTTGATATTCATAATTCTGAATGTCGAATATCGAACGTCGAATATCAAACGTACTTGATCCCGGTAATTTTTATTAATAAAATTATTATTTTCAGTGCATAGTGCTTGGAAAAAAATACTAACTGCACCATAGCATTGGGTAGAATTGTAGATTTGGTCAACGGTACAATGCTGTTTTGAATTGTTTATCAATTTATTTATGATGAAACTAAATCTTCTTTTTCATGTTATTACTTCAAATAAAGAAGAGATCACTGGAAACACCTACCATGGCTGAAAATCACAATTACATGCCATAAAAAAACTGCACAAAAAACACTAACAAAAAGACAACAGACAAACGTAAGAAACGAAAGAACTCGGGATAGCCAGATTTGGTAAGCCAGCGATTAAACAGGTTTGATGTAACCTCTGCCATTAGAACTGCTGTATTTCCTTAAAAATTAAGTTCTGCACGTATTTGAAGCCAATTTTAGTTTTAAGACTTAATTTCATAGACAAAAATAATCTACAAAACGAACCAAATAATTCCTTTATCACTTTAGTACTACTGTTAGTGATATCTTTACCGTATAGATATGCCTTTTTTTCATGTTAATCCTTATATGATCTATTCAACGTTGTTGTGTTTCTTTATGAACTTCCGTTACAAATTTGCTTTTTTACACAGTGACTATAACATCGCAGGGCGTGAAAATTTCAGCCAGAATTCACGTCCTCGCGGATTCACCCTGAATTGCCATACTAGGAATGAATTAGGGGTAACAACAAAATTACCGAACAGCATTGTCAAGAGCTTTAGTCCATAAGGCAAAAAGACAAATCAGTTGGAAACCACCGGAATAATTGTCGACCGCAATGGTCCTGACTTAGTACAGGCATTTGAAAAGAAATGATTGGTTAAGCTGTTTCACGGCGCACCAAACCTCCCCTAAAATTTCGGTAGTTTTCGGTAGCCACATCAATAGCAATTGCTATTTGAAGGTCGTCGACAGTAAAAAGAAACGATGATCCAAGTATAAAGTTAAAAAAGAATCTTGAATGGGACTTCGTACCGAAACTTCAAATTCTTCCATAAGGGGCCGATAGCTATTGAAGAAATGTTTAATGATCGTATGAGACGAAATTTTTTAAAGTCTTGATTAATAAGGCTGTTAAGGACAAAGTGAAAGGGACTGTATACGGATTTAGACGTCCATAAACTTCAATATCACTCCATTTCATTCTTGGGTTCAAAATCAAAATTTATATCGCAAGTGCCTTCCGTTTTCTTGCTTACTCATTTTTAATATCAAAATAGAAAGATAACCGGATACACTTACAAGGGCAGTACATCAAAATCACGTATGTCTATTTACTATGACTTTTGTGATTTACTATTACTGTTTTCCTTTGATATTCCATTGAAAGTCCGGGGCTATTGTCGTTGCCTTCCTCTATCCGTCTGTCCGTCATACTTTTGTTGTGACTCACGAACTCCTCCTACATTAATTTTTGGTGTAGAATTGTTGCATATAGTCTGTAGATGTGCAAATCATCATTCTGATTTTCGATATTTGTCTTGGTGCAAACAAGTGGTCCAAAGATTTTGACACTCCTCCTAAATCTTTAATTAAATGGATTTGATTTTGTAGAAGACTTGTGCAATAGCCTTTCCTTTTTCTCAGGGTGCAAAAAAGGCCCCTAAATGTAAATTTTTACTACATGTAGATTTTTGAATATTTGGCATCTAACGCGAACTCCTTTTAGTTCTTTGGATTTAGCTATTAATTTTGTTACATATCGTCTGTAAATGCTCAATAAGCTTTTGGAATTTTCAATATGGTTCCAACTTGGGTAATTTCCAGAAAATATCAATGACTCATTTTTTTTATACCACTGCCTTTAAAGGTGGGGGTATAGATGATTCCTCTTGTCTGTCTGTCCGTCTTTCCGTCCGTCCGTCCCTCACACTTTCGTTTCCGGATGATTTGCTTTAAAGGAAACTTTTAACATTTTGGGATAATGTTTCTATTCATTAAATATATGTTAATACATGTAAAGTTCGATACCGTGATAGGATTTTGCATTCCAGTTTTTGCCCTTCATAAAGGCAAAACTCTGTAAATTGTATGGTTTCCGGATGATAACTTGAGTTGCTTTGAAGGAAACTTTTAATATTTTGGGATAATAATTCAATTCATAAATACAGGTTAAGATCGATTTTGAACGTGATCGAATTTTGCGTTCCATAGTTATTGCCCTTAATTTAGGCAAAATCTGTAAAATTTATGGTTTCTGGATAATAACTTGAGTTTGCTTTGAGAGAAACTTTTAATATTTTGGGAAAAGATTACTAATTATAAAATACAGGTCGAGACTGATTTTGACCTTGATAAAATGTAGCGTTCCATAGTTATTACCCTTGATGAAGGCAACATCTGTACATTTTATAGTTTCTGGATGATAACTTCAGTTAGCTTTGTGAGAAAATTCCTGCAAGTACTAGGATTGCCTATGGGCTGGGGTATCTTTTGTGATCAATAGATCACCCTTTTCTAGTTTATTTTGACATATAATTGTTTTAGGGCAAAGTTTGGAAAAATAAATCTGAATACGTAATATTTTAAAATATGATTCCAGTTTTTGTATATATCCTAAGGTCCCAACAACCACTTATTTATTGGAATTCTACCCCATAACCATACTTTAATAGTCGTGTCTAACATTTTCACTGATTTAATCTAACAATATTTGATTCCAATTTTGGTAAATTGCGCGAAACAAACAATGATAGGTTACGAATTTTGGTAATTTTCTTCATCTGAAATATCCCAAAGAGCTCGAAATTAAGGATACTACAGACATTTCCATATCAGCCTCATCCCTTGACCTTCATCTTGAAATTGACAACACAGTTAACTTTATTGCATCAGCATGTTAAAGCTATAGCAACAATATATAATTCACAGTAAACGACATAACATATATAGTAATGGCATGATATGTCCGTAAATATTAATAAATGCAGAGAGCAAACATAATATGTAAAAAATTATAACAGAGTTAGACTTCAAACTAAGCTGTATGACAAACGCGATTACTTCACTTTTCAAAAAGTCAACTTCCCTTTTCTTTGTAGCAACATCCCTACATCGCCGGCATACAGAGTTTACATCTCCCAGCTCATTCGCTGTTCAAGGGTGACTTCCATGGTAGAGCCCGTTTGCTCATAAATAGGCTACTTAAATAAGGATATTTTACCCAAAACCTAAAGTCATCCCTCCACAAGTTTTACGGTCGAGATCACAATCTTTTGACCGCTCTGTGCTGTCTGTTTCCCAGATGACAAGAGATATTTCCCTGTTAAAGCTCAGTTGTTGTTTCCTCTACCGGATTTGACCTTTCTACCGGATTTGACCTTACTACCGGATTTGACTGGTTCAACACGGCGGGTGTCTTATAATAAGAAACAGGAAATGGTTACTCTACCGTTGCACCTTATCTCACCCATTTTTAATGGGTCTATGTTGCTCATCTTTGTATTTGTGTGTGGCTTCATTTTTCTTTCCTATGCCGTACTCGTGTTATGTCTTCTTTTGATTTTCCGATGTTGCCATTGTAAATGGATTGTTCGTTGTAGATTGACGGTTCAGTTCTTATGTCAACTTCCATCTCTTCAGTGCAAACCAAATCAGAACAACTGGAAGACCATGAATTGAAATAACTGTATAAGATGGAATGAAGAAATGATTAATAAGATCTACATGCGAAAACAAAAATAACCTAAGACCAAACCCGTATAAGATTGGATATATATATATACTTCTTAGTTTCTGAACTTTTTATATTGTAGGTGTCTAAACAGAATTATCTTTTAGAGGCCAAGAGCGAAGTACTGACTACTGGGCTGGTGAACTAACAAGACACCAGCAGAGGCATCGGTCTAGTGAAAATAAATGACAAAACACCGAGGTTCTATAGATGGCCATAAGTAGATTCTTTACATTTCACAGGCCCTTGAGTAGCGAATGAGATGAGAGATGTAAACTCCGTATGCTAGCGTATAGGGATGTTGCTACAAAGAAAAGGGAAGTTGAATATTGGAAAAGTGAAGTCATCGCGTTTGTCATACAGCTTAATTTGAAGTCTTACTTTGTTGTCAATCAAGGAATTAGGCTGATGTGGAATATTTGATGGAATATGTCATTAAATTTCAAAGTACACAAATCTTGTGATATATTAGTCTGACTTGTGGAATATCATTCTCTCTTGTATTCTGACGATGGTGATTGTATATCGCAACACACACCACATTAGTTTTCCAAAATTTACAAAAATAATTAATGTTGTGAGTTTACAAACAAAGAACTTGGTTGGTGAATATCAAGGTATTAACAGTCCACCAGCAGAGGAATCTACCCGGTGGTAGCAAATAACTAAATACCGACCTTACTGCAAATGGTTTCAAGTAAAGTTGGGTTAACGGATGTTTCGATAGGATCATAGACATAGATCATAGACATAAGCCGTCAAAAAGGCAATATGCAAAATAACTTCGGTATTTTGTAATACTATGACCAAAGATAGACAACTCTGTTGGTCTTTAATATTTGTAAGTATATGCATGTAAATTTTTGTTGTTTTTTTGTTGTTATTATATGTATATTATGCTCATTGATGATAAATCATTATTTGGACTTTATATCAACAAAAATTAAATACTTAATATTTACTTACTTCAGATGTTTTTTGTTTAGACCATTGATGTTTCTACGAATGTTTTCTCTAAAGATGTAAGAGTGCTCGGTTGGTGGTGTATTGATATTTCATTCTTTTACACAAGTCAACGGTTGGGGATATTTTTGTAAGGGGTAAGACAATTATCCAAAGACCAACATTGCTGATTATCTTATCCTGTTTATTCTTCACGACCTTGTAGTTCTTATACACTCACGTGATTAGATTCATTATTATTTGCGTCTCAACTTGT
>MJUU01041331.1:3598-32828 GCA_002080025.1 Modiolus philippinarum
TCATGACGTATAGGATTACCATTGACTTGCTTAACATTACTGATCCACCACTTAATTTCATCTCTGCTGTCTTGAGACAGAGAAATAAATGCATCATAATTTTTGTTAGATTTTTCTAATGCTTTAGTTTTATCATTATCAAGAAATCTATGAAACAAGGGGGCAAGTAAAATTCCATGTCTAGCAGAAGAGTACAATCCTATTAATTGTGCAACAATCTTAATTTGTAGTACTGCATGATTTAGACAAAAATTTGATTTCTCTATAATTTTCACTATTTTATCGTCTGGGAGATACACTTTAAACTCAACTGAATCTATTGTGTAGCCTAAAAAGGTAATTCTTTGTTTTGGTATCAATGATGACTTTTCATGATTAATGTAAAATCCAAGGGACTCCAAGAATTTCATGACATTCATAACATCAGGTTGACAATAATTAAATGATGCATTTTGGTACAGTGAATCATCAATATAAAAAAATGAAGATATACCAACACTTCTTATCTGAGAAAAAGCTACCTTCATGACTTTGGTAAATACACGAGGTGCTGATGAAATTCCAAAAGGTAAAGCACAAAACTCATAAAGAGTATTTTTCCAATAGAATTTTAGATATTTTCTGTGTTTCTTACATATAGGAATAGTAAAATATGCATCAGAGAGATCAATTGAACAAAAATAAGAATTTCTACTTATATTTTGTAAAATTTGCTCTAAATTTTCTTGTTTAAAATGAAAATATTTAATAAATTCATTTAATTTCTTCAAATTGAATACTGGCCTAAATTTACCATTTTTCTTTTTGACAAGAAAAATTTCTGATAGGGAACAATTGCTGTCTTTTGTAGCATTTCTTGAATTTCCTTGTCAATAAGGTCTTGATCTTTTTCAGAGAATTTCATCATTTTGTTTTTTCTCCAATAATCCTTGATTGGCTTTTTGAAAAATTCTATTTGATAACCTTGTATTGTTTGTAATACCCAGGGGTCCTTAGTAATATATTTCCAGTTTTTTAAATATTTTTTAACATTTCCTGCCTTAAAACTACTCTTTTGGCTACTCACCTTTAAAATTTCTTTTGAAAAGCCTGCTGTCTGCAAAGTTTCACACCATAAATCAAATCATTACTACATACAAAAGATGTCATATCCTTGATGAAAATTTTCAATATTTTGGCTATAATGGAAAAAAATCACAGCTATCGGCTTAAAAGATAGTAGATATGTAATGGACTTTAAAAGAGGATGGTGGGAATTATAGTGCTGCAGGACCCAGGTGAGCGATACAGGCTCTTGAGAGCCTCTTGTTTTGCGTGGGTGGTCTTATTTTTGTCAGCTCTGACTGCAATGAGCAATTTTTGCGAAGAACATCGAAAACATCATTCATGTTAAGTTTGGTTGAATTTTCTTCAGTTTTTTAATAGGATATTATGAAGATATGATTTTCCCATAGGGTCCAATATTAAACTTTGTTCCCTGCTTGCAGTCATGTTTTTGTCAAATCTGACCAAAATGAGCAACCATTGTGTATAATTCTAATACAGTTTAGTTAAATTCACAAGAACAGTTTTTATACGACTGCAAAAAAATTGAGATCGTATAATGGTATGGCGCTGTCTTGGTCGTTGTCGTCGTCGTTGTCGTCGTCCGGCGTCGTTGTTATCTGTAGACACTTTTGTTTTTGGTCAATAACTTAAGTTCTAGCTGACCAATCCTTATAAAATTTTACCACAGTGTTCCTTGGCACAAAAGGAAAGCTGGGTAGGGTTTTGGACATTTTGGCCCCTCCCGCTTTTAAAAAAGGGGCCAAAAGGGCAAAATTGGGTGTTTTCACATATTTGGCTGTAGAATATTAATTATTTATTGGATTTTGATGGGTTACTTTCCATGTGTTCCCTAATTAAATTTCCTATCAGTAGTATGTCAACGGATTTTAATGCAGTTTTTTGCAATGGATTCCTTTTGAAAATAAACATAGAGGTGCACCATCAGATTTTTATACGACCGTTTTTTGCGGTCGTATTATGGTATGGCGCTGGCGTCGGCGTCTGTGGACAGCATAACTTTGGTTCTAGTGAACGGATTGTTACCAAATTTTAGCATGATGTTTGTTGGCACAAGCTTAAGCCCGGGTTTTAATTTCGCGTTCCCTGCCCAACCCATTTTTGAAAAAGAGGCAAAAAAGGGGCCAAAAAGGGGTAAAATTAGGTATTTTCGTGTCTGTGGACAGCATAACTTTGGTTCTAGTGNCCTTTGCCTGTAGGTTTTTCGGTACCTCTCTCGGTTTCCGAATGTTCATCATGTGACTTGTCAAACTTAGATTTTGACGAATTTTCGCCTGCTGGTTGAGAAAAACCAGAGAAACTAGCGTCGTCATCGCTGGCGAATATTTTCATTATTTCGCAGTTGCCCGAATTCGAGCATTCACTGTCTGAGTCAGACATAATAAGTGATAGAAACGGCCAATAACCGCAGCGTGTAAAACTGAAAGTACGATAGAGTCTATCGATTTTTATAAACGCTCTAACCGACGTGCGGCCTAAATAGTAAAAGAGGCAGTTTACCAGCTTGTCACGACTTATATATGATTGGGTTATTCAAAATCACTAAACTGTGAAGTAGGCACGTGCGGCGGGAAAAGTAGTAAAAGTTCACCTTTAACCCGAGATAGCCTGTAGGCGATCGATATATAATACAACTACTAACCATGTATGTTCACTTATTATTATGAACTGAACTTTCAAACTTTTGATCTAAGAACCATAATTTATAAGACTTGTATGAAAAGGTCCAGGGTCTGGATTGTTCCATGTAGGCATGCAACATTAAAGCAATAAGGAGGATTAAAAAATAGTACAATTTTATCCACATTGAATTATTGTCTACAGCTTCAGTCTACAAAGTCCTGTGTGAAAGGGTCTTATTGAATAAGGTTATACCAAATTTTTAATACATATATATCATTATTGTGTGAATTCAAAAATGTATATCTTTTCAGAATTGTTCCAAGAACATTTGCAATCATATAAGCAGAAAAGTACAGCGGTTTTGAAAATTCTATATTTTTGTCATAAATTTTCTAAGTCCAACTTTCCATTCAGATTCCATGTGAAATATTTTCTAAGTCCCCTTTCCATCTCGTTTCCATGTGAAAAATTTTCTAAGTCCTACTTTCCATCATATTTCCATGTGAAAAATTTTCTAAGTCCTACTTTCCATGTTGTTCAATCAACTTTCCATGACGAACCAGACTTTTTTCCATCTCGTACATGGAAAATAACATGGAAATTTTCAGATGGAAAAAAATTCCATGTAGTTTTTAGAAGTTCCATGTCATTTCCATGTCACTGAGATGGAATCCATGTCATTTCCATGACATCGACATGGAATTCCATGTGTTTTCCATGGAAATCATAAACTGAGATGGAATATCTAGAGACCATATTGAGTAACAATAAAACATCATTACGAAATGTAAAAACTTTATTATGCAATGACAAAATATCATTTAGTAATGATAAAACCACTTTCCTAAATGACAAAACCACAATACGTAATGAAACAACCACATAACATAGTGAAAAACCACAATATATAATGAAACAACCAGAATATGTAATGAAGAAACCACAATGCGTAATGAAACAACCACTTCACGTAATATTTAAACCACATTGCCTATTGACACAACCACTTTGCCAAATGACACAACCACATTGCCTAATAACAAAACCACATTCCCTACTGCTATAACCACATTAAATAATGTCAAAACCATATCAAGTAATTCAGCAACCATATCATGTCATATCAAAATCATATTGAGTAATATCAAAACATTATCAAGAAATATCAGAAACATTATATATAATAACAAAATATGATTAAGTGAAAAGGACACCACATCAAGCAATGTTAGAGCTCTACATAAGACAGCTATGGCGTTCCATACTTTTCCTACTGGTGACGACTTATCTCGTCATGCTTACTGTACATGTATTAATGTCCACCACAGCCCTCCATAAATCTGGATTCTAAACCAACTTAGTGCTTTTACCATAGCTTAATAGCAATAGTTATATATATATATACTCAAAAGATAAAGCACACTCTGACCTTTTGTTTTGAAGAACTTTGATAATAGAACAACATGAGCAAAAAAATTTGAAAATCCATGTAAGAATTTTTGAGATATAAGATGTCAAAATTGGTGGGAAACATGCAGTTCTCTCAAAAGTTTTCCTTTATTTTCCATTAGCTGTTTATATGTCTTAAAATATATAAAAATACAGTTGGAAGTTGATAAAATTTGGCATATTGTCTATTTATGTATGTTAAGGGGGTTTGCTACTCCATTTGAAAATAAATAGGATTTCAAATTAACATGATTTTTAGTTAAAAAATTTAAAGAAGAAGTAATTTAAGTGAAAAAAATTGATACAAAATAAAATGGTATAGTTGGCCACATTTAAAAGATAAAAAACACAAAATGTACAAATTAAAAAACACATAAAAATGACAAAAATTTTTATGTGTTTTTTAATTTGTACATTTTGTGTTTTTTATCTTTTAATCGTGGCCAACTATACCATTTTATTTTGTTTCATAGTTAATTTGTGGCCATCGCACAACATATTTATATATTTATAAAAAAATTGATAGGTTGATGATCTCGTTTTTGAGATTTAAGTGATTGAAAATTTGGCGGGAAACTGAACTCCTCTGATTTTTCATAGGATTAACATTAACAAGTTTTGACTATGAATGAATGTGACAGAATAAATAGATTTCAATGATTTTTTTACAGAATGCTCACAAAGATTTTTAAAATGAAATAATGGAAAAAAATAAGGGGGTCAATGGGCAAACAATTATAATGATTTTAAATGGAAAAAACCTGAGGATTCTGAAAATCTGACAGAAATCCCAAAATGTGAGGAGCAAACCTCCTTAAAGTGACCTATGACCAAGAAAATATGATCCATGTGCAAAAAAAATTAACCCTGTTCGAGTGGATAAAAACCGAGGATATTGAATGCTTCTGAAGGCTGATGCTAATACTCCCTTAAAGATTTATTAGCTTAAAATAAAGTCATAATTTTTAAACAGAGTGTCTGCAGACCTAGATGATGATTTATATTCATTATACAAATGAAGATTATTTAAAAATAGGAACAGAAAGTCCAGATAATAACCTTACCTTCACACTTCAATTTGAACTTCCCATTTTTACTTTTACATGTAAGTTTTGTCAAATCGAATTCCCATTCTTGATTTTCTTCATCTTTGGCTAAAACAGTTTTTTCTTTGAATGTGGTTTGTGCTTGGTTGAGTCTACTGCAAATGAAGGGATCGAACTCTACTTTTGTCTTTGTATCATCAATATAATACCAAACCTGATTAATTAATAAAACAATACATTTACTTAGTTTGACAACAAATTCAGCTAGATTATAATCTCAACATCCTTCGTAGGTCATAAAGTCTTACAGACTAAACAAATATCATAATTACATGTGTATATGTGGAAATTTTCCCATATGTTATATGTATTTTTATGATTTTGTTAGACAATCTTTCAGTAAAAGCCACAAAGGTTTTCAAATTATGATCATTTGCTTTCACGTATAAAAAAAACATTTCAAAGCCAAATCTTCCAAATTTTCCTTGACCACAAATATAGCGAAAATTACCCTAATATAAATATCACTTATCAACATAGCTTACAGAAGGACAATATACTTTTACACAAGTAAAATTTGTGTGTTATCTGTATATCAATGAAAATCTAAAACTTAAGATGCTCATAGACTGATCCTGTCTTGCTAAACTGAAACAAGAGGAAAGCTGTCAATGTGACAGCAAACTGGGTTTTCTTTCACATGGACGGTATATCATACACATGGGTTGACCCTGAATATTTGAAATGTACAAGTTTATAATTTTTATTAATTTTCAATGTTAAACCTTCCACCAAAGTAGCCTTTTTCTGAAAGGTCAGCAACTTGGATTTTAATCAAAATGGAAAATTAAAGTACACGGTGCACACCTCTGATACAGGTACAAATAATCTGCAAAATAAAAACTTCCTATCTATAAAGTTGAAGGATATTTGTTCCAGACAAAGGTTGTACCCTATTGTTAAAAATTTGACATAAAAATGACTAAGTTCAACAACTGATATTTTTTACATAAATTATCAAAACTCAAAATCAAAGTACCATGCACACCTTTGATATATGTACAATTGATCTGCAAAATAAAAACTTCCTGTCTCAAATACTGTAGGAGATTTGCTCCGGACAAAGGGGGTACCCTATTGTTAAAAATTTGTCGTAAAAATGACTAAGTTCAACAACTGATATTTTGGACATAAATTATTAAAAATCAAAATCAGAGTACCATGCACACCTTTGATATATGTACAATTGATCTGCAAAATAAAAACTTCCTGTCCCAAATACTGTAGGAGATTTGCTCCAGACAAAGGGGGTACCCTATTGTTAAAAATTTGACGTAAAAATGACTAAGTTCAACAACTGATATTTTTTTCATAAATTATCAAAAATCAAAATAAGTACCATGCACACCTTTGATATATGTCCAATTGATCTGCAAATATAAAAACTTCCTGTCTCAAATACTGTAGGAGATTTGCTCCGGACAAAGGGGGTACCCTATTGTTAAAAAATTGACGTAAAAATGACTAAGTTCAACAACTGATATTTTTTACATTAATTATCAAAAATCAAAATCAAAGTACCATGCACACCTTTGATATATGTACAATTGATCTGCAATATTAAAACTTCCTGTCTCAAATACTGTAGGAGATTTGCTCCAGACAAATGATGTACCCATTTGGCAGCCACCCGCCTGCCCGCCCGCCCGCCATTTTCACCATTTTAATAACTGGATTTTTCCGATGGAAAACCTGGTTAAAAATGCTTCTTTTAAGCCATGCCTCTACTGATGACCAACCAGATTGCTCACCTGGTGGCTACTGATCAAATAAAATTTCCAACAGGGTTTAACGATTAATCTGAAGTCAGTCATCTAGTAGATAACTGTCATGTTAGATTGCCTATTAAATATTAATACAGTATGATGTTTGAAACAGTTTTCAAGAAGTAACAATTTAGAACATTTTACCATTCAGTTTTATGTTAAACTGTGTTAAACTGTACTCCCCGGTGGCAACCATTTTAGATTTCTGATTGGTACCAATGTACAACATTTTATAGATTACCATCAAGTTACCATGCCTACTTAATATCCACTTGACATATGAAACGATTCTCAAGAAAAAGCAATTTCAACATATTCCCATAATTTCAAATGTTAAACAATGATCTGCAGTTGTGGCCATCTTGGATCTATAATGGGTACTAAAATCCTACAGTCATGTTACTATTTTTAGTTTATATCAACTTTATGTAAGAAACAGTTAATTTTCAAATAATAACAATTCACATTTCCCATGGGGTCCCATGTTCAACTATGTTTCCACGGTGGCAGCCATTTTGGATTTGTTATTGGCAAAGATATTCAAAATTTGGTAGATGACCATCATGTTTCCATGCCTTAAATGTTAATATCAACTTTATGTATGAAAGGATGTTAAAGAATTAGCAATTTACAACATTTTCCCATAGGCTTCAATGTTAAACTAAAATCTGCAGTGGCAGTCATCTTGGATTTATGAGTGGTTCTAAAATCCTTCATTTATTTAATGACCATCATGCCACAATGCCTAGTTAATATCAACTTGACTTATGAAATGATTTTCAAGAAGTACAATTTACAACATTATTCCTTATGTTCCTATGTTAAACTATGTTCCCCTTTGGCAGCCAACTTGGATGAGATGCGGACCTGTTGAACATATGAAGAAATTGTATTCTTAATAAGCTGAACACTTTTGCAATTCAAACTTAACCTCTATCTCAAATCATTTTTGAAATATAAGACAAAATGTATACAAGTGTGGACCCAAATTGATGTCTTGCCCGTCCCTACGTGGTCCCAAAACTGATGGGAAAACTCAAACTGACTAATTCAGAAACCTTAACATATTGGCTGACAAAAGCAATATATAGCAAACTGTCATATATAACCAAAAACCAAAATGCCAAATATCAGTGACCTACCACTGATATAGATACTGGAGAACCAAACATGTTCACTAGACCATGAAAATGAGGTCAAGGGCTAAAGCCAAATAGCAGGATGTCATGTTCCATCTAAGACAAACCCACATACCAAATATTATTGACCATACATTAATAGATACTTGAAAACTCAACATGCTCACTGAACTGTGAAAACAAGGGATCTGTGAGCCAATGCTCACTAACAATACCCCCGTTCTCAACTTAAAGCATCTTGTAGCCTAACTAAGTTGGTAAACAAAATGTAGTTCCCCAAAAGTCTTAAAATGCATCCCACAATATGACAGGCCTATACAAAGCTTATGAAAAACAAAAGCTTCTGACATAATTTCAAGTTTGTATCTTTACTCATTACAGAGAAAAGCTTGATGATAGTTGTGTAGGTCAGAAAAAATAATAAAAATTGACCAAGTCGATAAACAGGAAGTATTATCCTGACAAATTTGAAAATGCATCCTACAATATGGCACATTTATACAAAGCTTCTGACAAAATTTCAAGTTTGAATCATTTACCAGTGAAGAGAAAAGCTTGACGAACGGACGGAATGTTGAAAAATTGATTAAGTTGTTATACAGGAAGTTGTATCTCGAGGGATCTCAAAATGCATCCCACAATATGACACAACTATACAAAGCTTCTGACACGGGTAAAACAGTATACCCCCTTCTCCTTCGAAGCGGAGGTATAATGAGGTCACAGACAAAAGCCATAAAGCAGACTGTCATGTACTACCCAAGACCAACCTATATACCAAATATCATTGACCTACCACTTATAGTTACTGAGAAAATGACCTAATCACAAAATCTTAATATGCTCACTAGACTGTGAAATTGAGGTCAAGGACAAAAGCCATATAGCAGATTGTCAAGTACTACCTAAGACCAACCTACATACCATATATCATTGACCTAACACTTATAGTTACTGAGAAACTACACTAAGCACAAAAACTTAACATGTTCATTGGACCGTGAAATTGAGGTCACAAACAAAAGCAATATAGCAGACTGTCATGTACTACTTAAGACCAACCTACATACCATATATCTTTGACCAACCACTTACAGTTACTGAGGAACTAACCTAAGCACAAAAACTTAACATGTTCATTGGACCGTGAAATTGAGGTCACAGACAAAAGCCATATGCCAGACTGACATGTACTACCCAAGATCAACCTTCATACTAAATATCATTGACCTACCACTAATAGTTAATGAGAAATGGACTTAATCAGAGAAATTTAACGTGGTCACTAGACCGTGAAATTGAGGTCAAGGACAAAAGTCATTTGCCAGACTGATCATTGACCTACCACTTACAGGTATTGAGATATGGATCTTGTCAGAGAAACTTAACGTGGTCACTAGACCGTAAAATTGAGTTCAAGGACAAAAGTAATATGCCAGACTGACATGTACTACTCAAGACCAACATATATACCAAATATCATTGACCTACCACTTACAGTTATTGAGATATGGATCTAATCAGAGAAACTTTATGTGGTCACTGGACCGTGCAATAGAGGTCAAGGTCACATGATTTTATGTCCGTCAGGTAGCACTTGATTAGTATTACCACTGGACCAAATATGATGTTCCTACAGCAAAGGGTTTTCAAAATATCCTGTATATAGTAAAAGTAAATGCCGTCCCCGTCATACTTTGCACACCTATGTCTCACTTTCCACGACTTTCTTCGCAGGCGAGACAAAAATTACAAAAATTTGACAAACAAAGGGCAATAACACCTTATGGGTATTTAGACTTCAAAATTTCCAGATAGATAGATCTTGGTATGCTGAACATTTTTGCAATTCAAAGTTGACTTCTATCTGTTTTAGTTTTTCTAATAAACAAGATGTGTTTGTGAAACACTACATATGCCCCAGATTCTACAGTAAATTATATGAAAATACCCAATTCTACCCCTTTTTGACCTCTGTGACCTTGACCTTTGACCTAACTTTTTTTGCATATTTATGTTCCTCTTGACAAGGCCTATACACTTGCCAAGTATAAAAAGTCTATCTTACATAGTTCAAAAGGTTGTTTATTTCCACAAAACAACCAATTCAAACCCTTTATTCTGAAACAGATGGAGCCCCTTTGGGCCTCTTGTTTATTGAAATGGTTTTAATTGTGATAAGAAACCTACAGAAAAATGCTCCATCAAGATCAGACCAAAAATTAAAAAATTCATTTTTTTCCCTTTGTCCCCTTTGGGCCTCTTGTTTCTCAAAAGCCGTAAATGCTACCTCAAATCTGTTGACATACTGCATTTGCTCAATTTTATTAGCAACAATATAAAACAAACCCTGTCTTGATAGGATAAATAATGAGGATTCTGCAGCCAAATATGTGAAAACAGCCAATTTCACCCGTTTTTGACCTGACCTAAATTTTTTTGCATATTTATGTTCCTTTTGACTAGACCTATACACTTGCCAAGTATGAAAAGTCTACCATACATAGTTCAAAAGTTATAGCCAAGGTTATTTAAAAATTCATTTTTTTCTGTTTGTCCCCCTTTGGACCTCTTTTTCTCCAAAGTGGTAAATCTACCTAAAATCCGTTGACATACTGCAGTTGTGCAATTTTATTAGCAATAACATAAAACAAACCCCATCTCAATAGGATAAATAATAAGGATTCTACAGCCAAATATGTGAAAACAGCCAATTTCACCCCTTTTTGACCTCTGTGACCTTGACCTTTGACCTAACCTAATTTTGTTTAGCACATTTATGTTCCTCTTGACTAGACCTATACACTTGCCAAGTATGAAAAGTCTACCTTACATGGTTCAAAAGTAATAGCAAAGGTTAAAGTTTCGGACGCACAGACAAACAGACAAACTGACAAACAGAAAAACAGACAGGACAAAAACAATATGCCCCCGATCCTCGATCTGGGGGCATAAAAATAAAATATATTCAAATTTTGAAAATTTTACAGAAAAGGGGCAATAACGTAACCCAAGATGGGTTTTCAGAGGTAGATCTTGCCATGCAGATCATTTTTGCCTCCATGTCAGATTTTTATATATGTAACAGTTTTTATTATATGAAAAAAAAAAAACTGCAATTTGCCCCTATGTTCTACTTTTAACAAAACTGGCCATGTTGGTTTCCGACTAATTGAACACACTTTTGAAACTGCATACCCTGGTGATGCTTTAAGCTATGTTCTCCACTGGCAACCATGTTTTTGTCAGATCCAATTGAAATAAGTTGCCTTTGTGAAGAATCATCCTACATATAATTCCTGTAAAGTTTTGTTGAATTTCTTTCAATGGTTTTAGAGGAGAAGGTGAAAATATAATTTTCCCATATAGTCCAATTTTATATGTTCAGCGCTGGCAGAAATGCTCAGGGATTATTCTGCAATTTTTTGACTGGGCCCTAAACACTTAAAATTGGGAAATTTGTTTTGTAATTCTCAGTAATTCAGAATTTTAATCATGTTTTAATGTTTGTAGGTCTTAGCTTAGTAGCTTAGTTCCAATGACATTGAAACAATGCCTTAATATGAATCCACCGGTCAATGTTGATATAAAAACCTTGTAAAAGTGTAAGTACCTGCAGTAAAAATCAGTACACTCTAGATAAATTTATATATGTTTATCTTCATACTTCAAAGGCTTCATTACAAAAGGGACAATTATATATATAGAGAGAGAGTTCTTGAAAAGAGTCGGTTTAGTCAGTAAAAGTACGTCAGGACCAGCATTAAACAAGAGCTGTCGCCGAATGGCAGCCAAAGATACCCCCCGCTCATTGAACCCTGAATCAATATGGTAAGTGCAAAATTAATTTGGTGTGGACACAATACAGGTGCGGACACAGTACAAGTGTGGACACGATGATATAATCTTCAAGAAAAAACTTTTCACAAGGGTTCCAATGAAAACACTCAGTCTAAATCAGACAAATATAAAATTCACCCTTTTCAGCCTATTTGACATTTTACACATCTACATATAGTGTTCATCCTTTGTCTAAAGTTTCATCAAAATCCTTCAAGTGGATTAAGAGTAGTTGTGCGTAAGAGGTAATCCATACATAGGGAATCAAGGAAAACTCAAAGTTAAATTATCTCCCCTTCCTGGTTTCTGACAATAATTATATTCCTTCATGCACATCTCCATATAGTGTTCTTACTTTGTGTAAAGTTTCATTAAATTCTTTCAAGTGGTTTAAGAGGAGTTGCGCTTACGAGGTAACCCATACATGGGGAATCAACAAAAAGTCGAAGTTCAATTATCTCCCCTTTCTGGTTTTGAGCAATAATAATATTTCTTCATGCACATCTCCATATAGTGTCCTTCCTTTGTGTAAAGTTTCATCAAAATCCTTCCAGAGGTTTAAGAGGAGTTGCGCTTACGAGGTAACCCATAAAAAGGGAATCAACGAAAAGTCAAAGTCGGATTATCTCCCCTTCCTGGTTTCTGACAATAATTACGGTATATTCCTTCATGCACATCTCCTAATAGTGTTCTTATTTTGTGTGAAGTTTCATTAAATTCCTTCAAGTGGTTTAAGAGGAGTTGCGCTTACGAGGTAACCCATAAATAGGGAATCAACGAAAAGTCAAAGTCAGATTATCTCCCCTTCCTGGTTTCGGACAATAATTATATTCCTTCATGCACATCTCCATATAGTGTCCTTCCTTTGTGTAAAGTTTCATCAAAATCCTTCAAGTGGTTTAAGAGGAGTTGCGCTTACGAGAAGTGTGGACAGACGGACAGACAGACAGACGGACAGACGGACGGACAGACAGACAGGATGATTCCTATATACCCCCCCAAACTTTGTTTGCAAGGGGTATAATGAACTTCCGTAAAATGACTGGTTCTGTTTTACACTTTAAATCTTTCCATAATTACCATGCCCTCCATCTTCATTTGAGAGGTAATAATGTTGCTTAATACTGAAAATGGCCACATAGCCAGTTTTTGTCTGCTTCAAATGTCAAAATTTACGAAATATAGATGTGGTATTAAATGGGATAATGTCTACAATTGACTGAAAATGAATATCAAAACAGAACCGCATTCCCATTGGCTAGTTGCCATGTTTTTCATAATAACATGCTCTGCCAAGAATTCAGTTTGATGTTTCGTCATGAAGAATTTTTTCATATGGTCCTACAAATGTTTGTTTGGAATGACAAAACTTACCAACTTGATGGTTTGAATGTCTGACAAGATCAAAATCTTTTTAAGAACTCTGTATTTGCCCCTGATTGAAATCATAAAAATGAAGATCATAATCTTCTGACACTTTATGTTTCCTTCTTTGATTTTCTGATTTACCCATAATTATTTTGTACTATTTCATTTTAAATTATATATACTAATAAAAGCATAAATGAATGTCAAGATTAAAAGTTGACATTAAATTGCTATTATCAAAAACTGATGTTTGAATATTTACAACTAATTTTCTACTGTAAATGATAGATAACTCATTACGGAAAATATCAGAGAGTTCTGAATGTCCACATAAGAATGGCAGCTTCTTTTCTACAAAACAATGTCAGCTTCTTTTTGATGTGCTTAAAGAGTTGGAAATGCGAATCATAAAAGATATATACTGAAGGAAGACATTGTGAGTTCATTACATAATCAAATGAAATTCAACTAGACATCAGAGAGATGGCAGCCATCTCTGTGGGCCCCGCTGTTTATAAGTGCAAATTTAAGCGTGTGTTGACACAATACAAGTGAGGACACAGTACAAGTGTGGACACTACCTAAGTATGGACACCACCATATCATCAAGATATCAACAGAATGTAATACCCGAAAGCAATAATCTGACCTTGAAGACAAAGGTCAAGGTCAAAGGTCACCAATCATGGTTCATGACACATCATCTTCAAATGATCTATCTATATGCAAAATTTCAAAAGCCTACCTCAAAAGACATAACAGTTATAGCCCGGACACGACTTGTCATTAGAAAAGCAAAAATCTGACCTTGACAACAAAGGTCAAGGTCAAAGTCACCAATCATTGTTCATGACACATCGTCTCGAAGTGATCTATCCACATGCAAAATATCAAAAGCCTATCTAAAAAGACATAACAGTTATAGCCCAGACACGACTTGTCATTAGGAAAGCAAAAATCTGACCTTGACGACAAAGGCCAAGGTCAAAGGTCACCAATCATTGTTCATGACACATCGTCTTGAAGTGATCTATCTACATGCAAAATATTAAAAGCCTATCTCAAAAGACAAACTAGAAAATGTGTTTGTAAGCCACGGATGCCCCGCCAATAAATTTATCGCAAAACCTGAACTGATAATTTGACCGAAGTCATTCATGCATAAAATGTAGGTCATGGACACCCAATTGTTAGTGAAACGGGTAGTTCTTCAATAGATGAATGTTTCAGTAAAATATCATGATGCTACAATACATAGTCGTTGAAAAACAGACTTAAATGCAAAAGTTAACCAAAGTCACTGAAGCATAAAAGGTAGGTCAAAGACACCTAATTGTCAATGATTTGGGTTGTACTCATCAAGGTAATTATTTTGATGAAACATCATTGTCTTATAATGTGTAGTTGTTGAGAAATGGACTTTAACACAAAACTTAACCAAAGTCACTGAAGCATAAAATGTAGGTCAAAGGCACCTAATTGTCAATAATTTGGGTAATACTCATCAAGTTAATTATTTTGATGAAACATCATTGTCTTTTAATGTGTAGCTGTTGAGAAATAGACTTTAACGCAAAACTTAACCAAAGTCACTGAAGCGTAAAATGTAGGTCAAAGCCACCTAATTTTCATTGATCTGGATAGAACTCATCAAGGCAATTAATTTGATGAAACATCATTGTCTTATAACGTGTAGTTGTTGAGAAATGGACTTTAACGCAAAACTTAACCAAAGTCACTGAAGCGTAAATTGTAGGTCAAAGCCACCTAATTTTCAATGACTTGGGTAGTACTCATCAAGGCAATTAATCAGATGAAACATCATTGTCCTATAATGTGTAGATGTTGAAAAATGGACTTTAACACAAAACTTAACCAGAGTCACTCAAGCATGAAATGTAGGTCAAAGAGTCAAACTACCTAGTGAACTCTGTAGTACTATCCAATATCTACCTACTGGCCTACTATTATTGTTCTACCTCTTACAGTTTCTGAGAAATGTACCTTAACGCAAAACTTAACCGGACGTACAGATGTACGGTCATACGGACGGAAGGACGGAC
Organism: Modiolus philippinarum; assembly: GCA_002080025.1. NCBI lineage: Eukaryota > Metazoa > Mollusca > Bivalvia > Mytilida > Modiolidae > Modiolus > Modiolus philippinarum. The sequence continues at coordinate 19,018 of MJUU01041331.1, forward strand.
AAGGGTAACACTATATGCCCCTTCCACATTCGTGGACGGGGCATAAAAAGTTATAGCCTGGACACGACTTTGTTATGGACGGACGGACGGACGGACAGAGCGATTACTATAGGGCGTCTGCCCTATCTGGCGGGGCCCTATTGAATCTATTTCTGTAGAACAAAAGGAAACTTCTGACATTTACTGTGACGTCCTTACAAAATTGTCATAAAAAGACAGTCTGCATATTATACAAGATTCCAGTAGACATTTTAGTCTTAAAATATGCATCTGATACTTGGACTACATTTCCTTTTGCGATAAGAACATGGTTTCTTAGGAAAATCAGACAGCAATTTTCAGAATTTTGAGAGAAGTGACGAAGAAGGCCAATTTGAAAATGAGAAGAATAGATCTTTGAATGTTTTTTAAAAGTTCTAATGTAAAACTATGTTCCCTGCTGGCAGCAATCTTGGATGAGGTGAAAGCCTGCTGCATACCTTTTTTGGAAGGGACCATCTAAGGACCATTGTGACTAATTTTGGTTCTTACTTGACTAGTAGTTGCTGAGAAGATCTTGAAATATATTGTTTTCCATAGGATCAAATGTTAAACTATACTCCCCACTGGTGGAAATAGGATGAGATAGGAACCATCCATATATCTTTTTTGGAAGGAACCAATTAAGGATCATCTTGACTAAGTTTGGTTCTAATTGGACTATAGTTGTGTCTTAGAAGAAGATCAGATGAGGTGTAGATCTGCTGGATACAATTGAGGAAAGACCCAAGTACTATTTTGACAAAGTCTGGTTCCATTTGGCCCAGTGGTTTCAGAGGAAAATATCTTTGAATGAAAAAATTTATGATAGACTGACCATGGACATGTGATACCAAGTGAAGGAAAAAGCTCACCCTGGCTATAGCAAAGAGAGTTAAAAAGAAATTTTTCAAAAAAATTATAGCAGCATAATGAATACTGGACATCTGAAATTTATTCCAGCTTTAAATGTTTATTCACTTTCAGTTTTTACATTTACAAAGAATAAAAGGCTTTATGTTTAGTCTATAATCCATGCATACCTTCTGAGGTCGTCTTTTCTGCAAAACACTTAAAATCTGTCCTCGAGCTCTTGTTACATCATTTTTGTTTCCAATAAGTACCAAATACTGCTGCATTTGACTTCCTTGTAAAAATACTTGTTTCCACGGTAATGTGTCCTTTTGTCCAAAAACTGAAAAGAGAATAACCCCTTCAATCAATAATGGGCAAGAAATACAGTTGAACTACAAAAATACTTGCAAATCAACACTAACACAGATGCATTTAAATTCATTATTTTCAGGTCAAATTTAACACCCAGTAATTATGCCCATGAAGGAAATGTTTCATTTTACACATCATCATATTGCTTACAAATAGTCCTTAGCGATGTAAAACTGAATAGGAGAATTATGTAAGGGGGTTTGATGGGTTTAATTAAAGGAATACAATCTAATTGTTTATAATGTATTCTACAACTCGTATATGTGTTGTAAATATAGATTTTTGCTTATAAAGAGTTTATTTCTATTCTGTTTATATGAAATTTATTTGTTCTGCCTTCTAGTTGCCAGAATTGGCGCTTACCCTACTCCTGTATCGATGAATAAAGCTCAGTTCGTTACCCATACATACATATTACTTCCTTGTAAACATTGTCATATTTCGGATAAGAGATATCGTTCTTATTCCAAAAATATTAATTTTCTATAAATAAGACCCGTTATTTTGACATGTGCATGTTTGTTGTAACTGAATTGAATTAAAAGATATTGTTGCTGAATGATTAATAACCTGCATAATTATTATTTTAAATGACGGTTTTTCGAGATCCGCTAAACTATGTAATCTGGCGCTAAATTAATCATGGTAAACATCTCAACATTTCTAGGGGAGTTTCCGGAAAACAACTTGGTAGGTTGAAATTACTCGCCCCAGAGATCAGATGTATTTTCTGATTTCCTGACCTGTAAAGGATATTTTGGCTGAATTAACTTGATTATTTATTCTAAATTAACTCACTTAGAGTTTTGCAGTAATATTTTTAAGACATATTCGGAATATATAAGTCATGTAACGGTGAATGCTGTGACTTGATTTTCCCGATATCTGGAATTTTTGTAGTTATTTTTAGCAGCCCAACCATATTTGTCCTGCACTTTGGAATTTAGTTTAATATTATTGCATATTGTTAATTGTTGATATTTCTGCTAAAATACTGACATTATGCAGGTTATTTGACTTGAAAATATTAAATGTGTACTTGATTTAAATTTCATAACTTGTGGAATTCACACCTGCATAATAAAATATTTGTTTATTTTAAGAATTGTTTATTTAGATTGCAGCAATGTTTTAGATAAGGAAATCCGCTCGGTTTGAACAAACATTTACACAATATATGGTTTGATGTGGCTATAATAAATGAGACAATCCTAACCATTGCTACCCCAATTTTAGTGAGAAATATCAAATTTGTATTACTTACTTTAAATAAAAAAAAATAGTAATGGTGCATTAAATGATACCCCGCCATGTTTCACAAAATTTCTAAATTAAAAGGGGCATAACTCCAGAACTATGTGTACCGCTGAACCCAAAGTTACACTTGGCCTGTGTTTTATAGTAAACAATTTACATACCAAGTTTGAAGACAATATGTTATTTCATTCACAAGCTATGAGTACGAAACCCTAAAATTTGCAAAATTTCAAAGTTTCAAGGGGCATAATTCCAGAACCTCTTGGACTTTTGGCCCCAAAATCAACCTTCACCTGACTTTTGTGGTAAACAACTTACATATCAAGTTTGAAGACCTTGTGTTATTTCGTTTACAAGTCATCAGTAGGAAACCCTAAAATTCTCAAAATTTTAAAGTTTAAAGGGGCATAACTCCAGAATCCCTTGGACCATTGAACCCAAAATTGAACAAATCCTGAGTTTTGTGCTAAACAACTTACATACCAAGTTTGAAGAACTTGTGTAATTTCGTTCAGAAGTTATCAGTTGGAAACCCTAAAATTTGCAAAATTTCAAAGTTTCAAGGGGCATAACCCCTGAACCCCTTGGACCCCTGAACCCAAAATTAAACTGGACCTGAGTTTTGTGATAAACAACTTGCAAACCAAGTTTGAAGACCTTGTGTTATTTCCTTCACAAGTTATCAGTTGGAAACCTTCAGGGGACAGACGGACGGACGGACGGATGGACGGACGGATGGACAGACAGACGGAAGGACAGACAGACGGACAGACAAACACACGACTGAGGGTATCACATAATACCTAGCCACTTCGTGTGGCAGGGCATAAAAAGGGCTATGCCAAGCACAGCATGATACGACTGCAGCACAAATGAACTGCCAGTATCACTCACCTGGTCTATGGCTAACATAGACAGTTCAAACAAGAGCTGTAGCCAAATGGCAGTCAGTTATAAGTTATACCCCCCTCATTGAAACTTGAATCAATATGGTAAATGCAAATTTAAGTGTGTGTGGACATAATACAAGTGTGGACACAGTACAAGTGCAGACACAATACAAGTATTGACACAATGATATAGTCATCAAGATATAAACAGAATGTAGTAATCCACATTACATACAGTGGCTGCATACCAAGTTTGAAATAAATCTGACAAAAAATTCATGTTTTACTACATTCTGTGACCAAGTCCCATACCTGTCAAGTCACCTGATTTCATAGGGTGTGACCCAATATTTTCACTTGTCACCCTATGAGATGTAGTAACCCGATTGGGTTGTTAAATACCCTTGCAAAAATTGCCTGGGAATTCCACATAATTCCAAGGAATTTCCTTAGAATTCCAGGGAATAAATTCCCTGGAAATCCAGGGATTTCTCGGTGGGAATTCTGAGGAAATGCAGGGACAGTATTGGAACAGGAATTCCATGGAAATCCTTGGATTTCCTGAAAGGCTTCAATGGTAATGCTACACATTTTCCTAGGAATTCCAGGGAATTGTGAGGAATAAATTTTACCTTCCATTCCCTGCTTTTCTTGGGATTTCCTTGGAATTCTTCAATCAGTGGAAATCCATGGAGTTCCAAGAAATCTGTCCCGTCAATCATTTACTGACAAAGTCGGACAATGTGGTGCTGTGAATGATGTACACAGGAAGTTCACACAGTGTGTAACTTCTTCCACAGCTGAAACACACATATGTAGTGTGTATCTCCATAACTTTCCATAATATGTTGTTATTTTTCTATAAACTCATTTCATGAACATTTATTATAAAGTTGTTTTTGTTGTGGTACTAGATATATTACTAGGCTTCTGAGATTATCTGCATGTGTAATCAACTGTCCTTCAAAATTCATTACTGCAGATATTCATGTGCATGGTGATTTAATAATTTACATCTTTTACTTGAAGAGTACAAATATATATGATCTCTTTCTTCAATTAAGTTGCCAAAAAATGTATATATACATGTATTCACCATGAGCTTTGAAAAAATTGTGAGAATATTAGAAAACAGTGATGATGAAAAAGGAAAAAGTAATTTGAATTTAAAACATACATGCATGATTTAAAACTTACATGTTTTATGTGGAATCTTTGACTCATAATTGCACATCCATTTATCACATAGACTTTCATATTCCATCATAGCATTTGGTATATTTAACTCCTTATCTAATTCTCTTGCATTGTTTTTATCAAATACAATCAGGTCAGAATTTGAATTTCCTCTTACATTGTATCTTAGTCATCAACATGCTTGAAATCATTAATGACTTACAAGAGTTTACATGATCAAGATTTCAAGAGAAAATAAATGATATTGTTAAAGTCTTTGCAATTCTTCACTTTTCTTACAACTCAAAGTTAAAGTCCTGGCATTTCTTGAAAGTTCTATATCAGGAGAAAAGACTATAAACTTTGAAAAAGTTAAAGTCCTTGCATTTGAATTTTCTTCAATGAAAGTAAAAGTCCTTGCATTTCCTGAAAATTCTCTTTGAACAACCGAGAGAAATCCAGGAATTCCCTGGAATTCTAAGCAAAACAATTTTCCAAGGACTTCACATGATGTTATGTTGAAGAATTCCAAGGAAATTCCAGGAAATCTCAGGATTTCTCTTCTTTTCTCCTATGACCAGGAAAACATTTTGCAAGGGTAACCAGAGAATCAAAGTTGTCACCCAGATTTCTTTCTGGTAACATTTTGTGTATTAATGTTCGTATAATTTACATTTCCAGTTGTGTTTTTTATTTACTCTATCGGCTTGGAATACTGTCTCCTGTTATCATAATTAAGCTGTTAAGGAGTTTAATGAGCTGTTTTTAAGATAACCACACATAGAAGAAAAGCTTTAGAAGTGTTAGCAGTGGAAATAAAGTTTGTTTGGGGTATTGGGTAAAATAAAGCGACCTGGTGATTAGTAATTCAGACAGTGAACTTTTTCAAACAACGATTTTAGGTCAGAATTAAAAATTGATGCATTATATGATTATGTCCAGTTTTGGTCTCAGTAAATATCTTAATCAGAAACAAAGCCAAAGGTATTCAATGGACATGAAATTTAATTATCATGTCTGTTGTTTATTAGTAGGTAGTAAGTGAGTATTAAAGTGTGTAAACAAATTGCTGGATAAGTAAATAATTAGGTAGAAAAAAGTTTGTCATGCACTTATAATAGATTAATTGAGATGAAAAAAGTTCGTCATGCGTTATGACCTGATTTTTTACCATCCAATGCAGGTCATGGCCAGATTTTGGGTCATTGGAGGTTGACAGGTATGAAGTCCATATTAGGTGAAAAAGAAAGTACAGTGTTCTGACAGGACTCATAATAGGATTTTCTTTACAACTAATCATATAGAGGCTGCATACCAATCTTTAAATCAATCTTTCCAGTAAAAGCTGATAATAAAAGGGCTATGCCGAGTGCAGCATGATACGACCACAGCATTTCGACCACTGAAATTTAAACAAGTGTTATTTAAAGTGAATGTGGACACAATAAGGAGCTTGACACAGTTTTGAGCTGGATACAAACTGGGGACATGAAAATTAATCCTTTTGATCTCTTAAAGCTCGGAGACATTAAGAGTTATGCCAAATTTGTTGCTGTACTACTCATCAAGAAGAATCCAAAGAAAAAATCCAATCAAAATTCAATAACAAGAGTGGACCCTATGAGATGTCTCGCCAGGCCCTGCTTGGTCACTAAAACAGTCATGTTCTACTTAATAGCAACCTACAAGCCAAATATTATAGCGGTACCACTTACAGTAATTGAGAAACTATTCTAATCAGAAAAACAACTATGTTCATTAGACCATGAAATTGAGGTCAAAGTCAAAAGCAATCAGGCAGACTTACATGTACTAACCAAGACCAAGCTATATACCAAATTTCATTGACCTATAGCTTGTAGCTATTGAGAAACAAACTTAAGCAAAAAAAACTTAAACTGGTCACTGGACTGTAAAATTGAGGTCAAGATCAAAAGCCATATGACAGACTGACATGTACTTACCAAGACCAAGCTATATACCAAATATCATTGACCTATAGCTTGTAGTTATTGAGAAACAGACTTTAGCAAAAAAAACTTACCTGGGCACTGAACCGTAAAATTGAGGTAAAGGTCAAAGGCCGTATGGCAGACTGACATGCACTAACCAAGACCAAGCTATATACCAATTATCCTTTACATATCACTTGTAGTTATTGAGAAACAGACTTAAGCAAAAAAAAATAACCTGGTCACTGGACCATGAAATTGAGGTCAAGGTCAAAAGCCACATGGCAGACTGAGATGTAATAACCAAGACCAAGCTAAATACCAAATATCATTGACATATGGCTTGTAGTTATTGAGAAACAGACTTAATCAAAAACACTTAACCTGTGAAGCAGTTTTACGCTGGACCTCCATCAAAAGAGGTCCATATTTATACTTCCCATTGGTCATCTCTACCAATCTGAGTTATTTTCTTTTTCTTGTTATTGGGTATGATGGGGTCTATTTTGTCAATACAGTGGTTGAATTTTGTCATCTGTAATAACACCTTGATTGTTGCATCATGGCTTTACATCATTCTTACATGAGATCAATAAAATTGAAAAAAATATTACTTGTCTGCATGAGAAATTGATTTTTACAAAAGACTGATTGGATTTTAATAACTGGTGACCTACTTGATGTCACTCAATATTTCAACAAAAAAATATTACAGTAGACTCCATGAAATGGAATATTGAATAAAGGAATATATCGGCAAATCGAATATGATTTCAAAACACCAAACCATTTTCCATTGTTATAGTGTTAATTTCTCCGCCTAATTGGATATTGGATAAGAGAATACATCGCCTATTTGAATAAAAAATATGCAGCTTGTGCTGATCAGAGTCATTGAAATCGAATATTCTAATTACAGGTAACTACAGGTAAACATTCGCACGGAAGTTTCAACAGTTGACGAAGCCATAAATCTGCCAGGAAATTAATAAATATTACCTAATTAATAAAAAATAAAACATAAATAGTGTTCAGTTCTTTTGTTTTTGTATATTCATAAGTTTTAATAGTGAGAATTTTGTTTGGTTTTGTGTATTTCTGTCTAGGCAGCCAGATCGTGAAGTCAAAGGTAATTTGCATATTGTTGTATGTCTGTACAACGAAAATCAATAACATAATGTATTTAATAAAAGAATAAAATATGATTTGAATTCCTTTCTATTGCTTTTGTATTTATTAAATTTTTTTTGGATGGAAATCACTTGATTTGTCAATGGTTTTGTGTATTTCTCGTGTAAAACAGAGCAAGGGAGATAAATGTCGACGAGAAGTCATTTGCATAATTTGCATATTTGTTTGAAGTTCCTGTGAGACACAATACACAGCAGTTATAAAACATAATTTATTACAAGAAGTCAGTCCTAGGTCCATGGATCATGGTGGATTTCTATAAAAAGTCTCCAAATTGTGTAATCAGGAAGATTCTACAAAGATCGATCACTGACCTACCAGCCGCCATTTTGTTTACAAACTGGCTTTACCCTAAGTTATTTTTAGCACATGAGGAAAATTGTAACTACACGATCCAATAAAGGGATGATTACACACTGATGAGAGGGAATAAAAAACACAAAACAGGAAAATAAGTTTATTCAGATACATAAACAGTTTTATTTATTTTTGAATATATTGTTTAATTTCCAACAGTCAGCTGGCAATACACAGTTTGACCCGATTACGATGGTGACGTAATCTGTCAAATTTACAATGATTCTACAATGAAAACAATAGATTTTAACTACAAAATGTCTAAAAATGAGGTTCTAGGATACAAAGTTTCTACATGGTGACATTACCTTCAACATTTCAACCTCTTCTTGCCAACAGAATGATTCCACATTGCCGAAAATGGGTTTACCGAACAATCGAATACTCCGGCAAATAGAATATTTTTTTCTGACAATTCTTGTATCCGATTGGGCGGAGTCTACTGTAATTAATTTTCAATAATTCTGTCATTCATTTTTACAGATATTTTGTTAAGAGGATGATTGTACACTTCAAGCTTGTCAAATATCTTTTTGACCAAAAACAGATAGACCAAAGTTTCCTAAATAAAGGGCTACGCCAAGCGCAGCATGATACGACCACAGCATGTCATCCACTGAAATTTGAAAAAGTGTAATTTAAAGTGAGTATGGACATAGGAAAGAGCTTGACACAATAATTAGATGGACGCAATAAGGAGATTGACCAAGTAATTAGCTGGACACAAACTAGGGAAAATAAAAATTTGCCCTTATGACTCCTTATGATTCCTCTTTGACCCTCTATAGCTCAGAAACGGTAAGAGCTACGCCCAATCCATTGACATGATGTTGAAAGCTTATATCAAGAGGAATCAAAAGAAAAAAATCCCATCGAAATGCGATGAAAAATAAAAATTTAAGGTAATCTGTAAATTTACGATTTTGGCCCCCTTCGGCCCCTCATAGCTCGGGAAAGGCAAGAGATATGTCAAATCCGTTGAAATACTACTGAAAGCTTACATCAGGTAGAATCCAAAGAAAAAAATCCCATCGAAATCTGACGAAAAATAAATTTTTTAGGTTATCTGTAAATTTACGATTTTGGCCCCTTTCAGCCCCTCATAGCTCGGAAACGGTAAGAGCTACGCCAAATCTGCTGACATAAAACTGAAAGCTTACATAAAGAGGAATCATAGAATAAAATCCCATCGAAATCCGATGAAAAATAAACATTTTAGGTTATCTGTAACTTTACAATTTTGGCCCCTTTCAGCCCCTCATAGCTCCGAAACTGTAACAGCTATGCCAAATCTGTTGACATACTACTGAAAGCTTACATCAAGAGAAATCCAAAGAAAAAAATCCCATCGACATCCGACGAAAAATAAAAATTTTAGGTTATCTGTAAATTTACAATTTTGGCCCCCTCAGCCCCTCATAGCTCGGAAACGGTAAGAGCTACACCAAATCCGTTGACAAAGTACTGAAAGCTTACATCAAGAGGAATCCAAAGAAAAAAATCCCATCGAAATCCGATGAAAATAAAATTTTTTGGTTATCTGTAAATTTACAATTTTGGCCCCCTTCGGCCCCTCATAGCTTGGTAAGGAAACAAGTTACCAAAAATCTAAGAGTAGAGCACTTCAATAATTTTTCATTAGGAATCCTTTGGAAAAAATTGCATCAAAATCGGACTAAAAATAAATAAATAAACAGCTGCGCCAAGTCGCATGATACGCCCGTCGTCATCCTTCAAAATTTTAAAGTGATTTAGGTGGTTCTCAATTCAGAAGCACCTAAAACTGCCTAATTAAGCTTGATATCTCTTCAAGAAATTAATCTGCAAAGTTAAAAGTGAGCTGATCAAAGTACTTATCAGTTAGAGCGCAACATGTAATAAATTGCATTAAAATTGAGAACAAAGTCCCATAACTCTTGCAAGAAAAATCAAAATTTCACGAAAAAGTATACAGACTGTAAGGTCATCACATCAAATATCTCTTCAAAGTTTGAAGTGAATTGGCCAGAGAGTTGTCAAGTTAGAGCGTGACGTGTAAAAAAATTGCCTTAAAATTGACGAATAAAGTCCCATAACTCTTGCAAGAAAAATCCAAATTTCACTAAAAAGTATAGAGGCCATCATACCCAATACCTCTACAAACTTTGAAGTGAATTGGCCAAAGGATTGTCAAGTTAGAGCGCGACATGTACAAAATTGCCTTCAAATTGACGAATAAAGTCCCATAACTCTTGCAAGAAAAATTGAAATTTCACGAAAAAGTATACAGATCGTGAGGCCATCATATCCAATCCCTCTACAAAGTTTGAAGTGAATTGGCAAAAGGGTTGTCAAGTTAGAGCGCGACATGTAAAAAATTGCCTTAAAATTGACGAATAAAGTCCCATAACTCCAAGGAAGCAAAATTGAAATTTCACGAAAAAGTATACAGATCGTAAGGCCATCATACCCAATACCTCTACACAGTTTGAAGTGAATTGGCCAAAGGGTTGTCAAGTTAGAGCGCGACATATGAAACGGACGGACAGACAGACAGACAGACAGACAGACGGACGGACAGACAGACGGACGGACGGACAGACGGACGGACGGACGGACGGACGGATGGACAGACGGACGGACGGACGGACAATCGGACATTGGTATACCATAATATGTCCGTCATTAGACGGGCGTATAAAAAATGAAATTTTGAAATTCGCCCCTTTTTGGCCCCATTTATCTCGTGAACGGTACATGCCACGTGAAATCCTTTGGCATACCCAGATTGGAAATTTTCTAAGGAGTTTACTGAAAGAAACCCCATCAAAATCCGATAAATAATAAAGATTCTACAGTCAAATATGTGAAAACAACCAATTTAACCCCTTTTGGCCCCTTTTTCTAAAACGGGCGGGGCCAGGAACATAAAATTATAGCCCGGGCTAAAGCATGTGCCAAGAAACATCATACTAAAATTTGAAAATGATCTGTTCACAGGAACCAAAGTTATGCTGTCCACAGACACAAAAATACCCAATTTTACCCCTTTTTGGCCCTTTTTCTGACATGGGTGGGGCCATAAACCCGAAATTAAAACCCAGGATAGCCATTATGCCAAGAAACCACATACTGAAATTTGAAGATGATCCGTCCACTAGAAACAAAGTTATGCTGGCCACAGACGCCGACGCCGACGACTGCGCCATAACATAATACGACCGCAAAATTTTTGTGGTCGTATAATAAAAAGCTGTTTTTCAGCACCTGTTTTGACTGATTCAGATTGGACAATCAGCCTGTGCACATAGAATTTGTCGATTGGAATTTGTAGAAAAAATGTTATTGGTGAAAGTGTTACAGAGGGATTAGTAAAATTTACCATTTTTCAAATAACTGATTGCTGCCTGCTTCACTGATTTGGACGATTCTTCACCAGCACGGCTGATTAATTCTTCAAAGACAGTTTTCTTCTGTATGTATATTCTAACAAGCTGCAGATAGACATTTTTTGATTCAAGCAAAATTTCCTCTTTGATTAGTTTTATATCTTCCTCTAAAGATTTCAATTTCTTTCCTGAAATACACAGAACAACATTAATTAAAAATATTATCAATTCTTTCCTTACTTTTATATGCATCTTGACGTCCATTCAAATCTGTGAGGATAAAAAAAACTAGAGCTACTGTGGCCTAGTGGGCCACGGATACCCCCCGCCTCGCCTATTCCTGAATTTTATTGAACATCTGGAAAAAAAGAATTATTGGAAAGTAAAATACTAAATGCACACCTTTAAGATGTAATTAAGGTCTATGGAACGCCGTCACTGCCTTATGATAGTTATTATATGATCATGATGAGAGTTTTCTTTATTATGATGAGAGTTTTCTTGATCATGATGAGAGTTTTCTTTATTATGATGAGAGTTTTCTTTATCATGATGAGAGTTTTCATTATGATACTTTTATCGGAAGTGAATCATGGGAAATTCAAGAACAACAAAAATTGCGGAATCAACAGAAATGGTGAATGTTCTTAGAAAAGTTGGCTTGCTCCATGTCCGGGAAATGTTCGAAAAAGAAAAGATCACACCAGACGTCGTTAGCACGCTTTCAAAACATGAACTAGAATATCTAGGAGTTTCTATTCCATCAGATATGATGACATTAAGAATGGAATGCATAAAGTATGGAAACATCAAACCAGTAAAAACTGTTGGATTTGATGGTAATCAAAAATACAATATCAACAAATCTACACTGGAAACCTTACTAGATTGTAACTTCAAAATATCGGATATAAGTAAACTTTTATAACTATCGGAGAGAACAATCTATCGACGTATGGCATATTTTGGATTACAGAAAAGAGATTTTTCTGACATTAATGATGACAGCCTCGACATTATACTTTCAGAAATCGTGAAGGATTTTCCTCGTTGTGGTGAACGAATGTTGTCCAAAATGCTCAAACGAAAAGGGGTTAAAGTGCAAAGATGGAGGTTGAGAGATTCAATACATAGAATAGACTTTTCTGGTACCCAGGATAGAAAAACCGGCCGACTTCACAGACGGGTATACAATGTTATGGCACCGAACCACTTATGGCATATAGATAGTAACCATAAATTGGTAAGATGGAGGTTTGTTATACTTGGTGGAATAGACGGATTTAGTAGGCTTATTATGTTTCTTCATTGTCGTGATAACAACACATCGGCCACCATGTTGAGTAGCTTCCTATCTGGAGTAGAGAATTATGGTGTACCCTTGAGGGTTATGTCAGATAAAGGACTAGAAAATGTATCTGTGGCTGATTTCATGTTGGCAAAGCAAGGTGATGGTAGTATGATTACAGGCCCAAGCACGCACAATCAGCGAATAGAGAGATTATGGCGAGACATTTTCGAGGGTGTATTGTGCTATTTTTACAATTTGTTCTATTATATGGAAGATCAGGGAGTGCTCGATCCACTAAATGAACTGCATTTAACAGCCCTTCACTACATTTACATTGACGATATCAATAGACGACTTAACATTTGGGCTCAAGCTTGGGCAAATCATAGAATGAGAACGACAAAATTATCTCCCCTCAATATCTGGATCTCTGCTCAAATGCAGAACCCAGTTGGGACACAACTCAGTGAAAGAGATTTAGTAGAATACGGATTAGAGGGGAACATTGATGAGACTGATCCTCAGGATGGTGGAAGACCAATTTTTCAGTCAATGTACAATATCATAACTGACCAATTAAGACAACAAATGAGAGAAGAATTAAATAGGACAGGTAGCAACTTTGGTATCGACGACTTTGTGAAGTGTGTCGAATTCCTCTCTACACATGCGCAATGACGATAAGTTCCATTGGTTTTCAAATGACTGTTTCATATATTGTTATTTCTTCTACAAAAGATACGTGTTTATGTTCATTGTCTATTTCGTAGTCTTTGGTCCCCAATTTCAGCTTCATTTTTGCTAAATTTGCTATCATGTGGAATCCGCTGTAAATGAAAAGCTGGACCTACTTAAATAGCTTGAGATAATAAATGATGAATGGCCCATTGACATATGTCCATGGCCCATTGCCAAGAAAAATGGCCCATTGACAGTGGTAATATTGGGTTATTGTCCCATTAATAAAAAATCCTTCCCAATCACTGAACTCACTGCATCACTTATGAGATAAACACAGAAATAACAACTTTTGCCTCTTATTCAATAATGGAGCTTCGCAAAGCGCAGCATGATACGACCGCAT
>MJUU01041332.1:10428-28096 GCA_002080025.1 Modiolus philippinarum
AAAAAAAAAACGAAAAGGAAAACAACTCGGCTCTGATGCACTAAATTTGACATCAATTTGCACATATGTATGTCGTACATATGATTCAATAAAGCAAATTATGGATGCGATCAGTTGCATATAGTTACAACTAGCCGGGCATTTAGACCACACAAATTATCAACTAGGCGGACAGACAGAATACACAAGTTATCAACTCATCAGACAGAAATAATTCATAAGTTATCAACTAAGCGGACAGACAGAATACACAATTTATCAACTAGGCGGACAGAGGACAGACAGAAAATACAAATTATCAACCAGGCGGACAGGCAGAATATACAAATTATCAACTAGGCGGTTAGACAGAGTATACAAGTTATTAACTAGGCGGACAAACACAAAATTTAATCCCTAAATTAAAAATGTGAAATAGTATGTGTCGCAAGAAAATGTAACGAAACTCTAACTCCTTCGTTTTGACAAAGTATCTCCCTCATGCAAAGCTGTCCTTAGCTGATTTTGGCTTTACATTTAGATCATATTGGTTATTTGTTCTCTATCAATTTAAACATCTTTGAGTTTATGGTCTTCCAAGATTTTATCTGCACTGAAGAGACATAAGTTGTCGAAATGCGCATATGCAGAATTTAAATTTACAGTAACTTCGGTATTTAGTCATTTGTTACCACTGGGTCGATGCAACTGCTGGTGGACTGTTAGTTCCCGAGGGTATTCACCAGCCCAGTAGTCAGTACTTCGGTGCTGACCCGAAAGCCGATTATATTTGGAACCTTACAATATCTAAATTTTTGTAAATTTTGTTGAAAACTAAGGAGTATCTCCCTCATGCAAAGCTCTGTCCTTAGCTGATTTTGGCTTTACATTTAGATCATATTGGTTATTTGTTCTCTATCAGTTTTAAGCATCTTTGAGTTTATGGTCTTCCAAACGTTTAGATTTTATCTGCACTGAAGAGACATAAGTTGTCGAAATGCGCATATGCAGAATTTAAATTTACAGTAACTTCGGTATTTAGTCATTGATACGATTGCAAGTGAAACAATAATTCGCCATAACAAGGCAAAAAAAAAGAAAAAAAAAGAAAAAAAAACCACAAAAAAACCGAAGTTTACTCAAGTTATTTGTTAATATATAAAGCAAATGTGGTGCAAAATATAATTGCCTAATATGTTAAGTTCTATACCGTTTATTTTATACATCTAATTGAATCCTTTGTTATGATTAGTTAAAGCAAAATTATCATGATGAATATACAGCATGCACACAAGGAAGCTAACACTTTCCATAATGAAGTTTTCTGTCGGACCTATATAAGTAATTGTTTATGTGATACGAGTTAATTATAATGCACCACACACTCGTTGTCTGCAGATAATCCGATACATTGTGACACGAGAACTTCCTGAGACATCTAAATATTAAAAATTGTTCCAGTCATGTGTTATTGCGTTAACTTAAACTTCAAACTTAAGCGTCTTTTTTGCAGTGATCACCCGACAATTTAAAAAATCCATTTCCAATTGGTCATCATCAGAATCCGGTATGAAAAGTATTTAATTAGGGGTGGTGAACGTAAACATCATTGAATTATTCTAATGTTAATTTAAGATCATATAGATTACAACCGGATGATTTTGTGAGAACTTGATTGTTTTTATTCATTTTTTTTAAGTATGCACATTTTTCTTTTTCCACAAGATGGTCGACTTACTCGACTAGAAGATGTATATATCGTATATATCGTATTAGATTTAATGTGCAGGATTAAGGTAATATAAAACAATATTCCCAACAATTCCGATATATAGAGACTAAAATAGAGCTTACGAGATATAATTTAAATTCAGATTATTCGTTTTACCTTTTTTGTGGTACCGTTTTATGGTAGGTACTGCAAGGTGCAAAACAATATTAACATTGTATTCAAGTTGATACTGTAGGTTGTTATAAGCCTTTTCAAAAAATCATTCGGTCCGCCCTTTGGTTTCGGTATTTAAATACAAATAAACAGTTCCGGTTATCAACCCAACACGGCAAGTGTTGTTCATCCTTAACACAGTTCATAAAATTGTTCATATTTAGATTACAAAAGCATTGTTTACTGTGGTTTACTGCGACACTGCACTAATTTTGTTATGATTAAAATGTATTCAGGGTTAAAGTTTTGTATTGTTAGCCAACCGTACGAGTGATAACCGGAAGTGAAGAGTGTTTGTACTTCTATATAATTGAAGAGTTCAAATCAAGGAAAAGATAACAACATTTTTCTCAAAAGGGCTATAGCCCAAACTATATTTTCAATAGTCGCGAGTTAAATTGAAATTGTTACCGATACAAGTACAAGTAAGATAAAATTATGTATCTTTGTCAACAAAAATGACCGATTTAACCTAAGTGTTTTTCGTACATTTATATATGATAAAGTGATAAATTATTGAAACACGTGAGGATCTTGTCAATTTGAAATATCGTTTTGTTATTGTTGCGCAAGACTGATTGAAGGAATATGTATTTCAGACTATGTTTCCTCGCAATACTGCTAGCCAACGTGGAAGGATGTGGCATTACAACACACATGCTAATAAGTAAGTATACACGGGTGAAGCGCGACTTTTAATTTACATTCATGTCCTGTGAGTAGCTACATGTCTGTAGTTTGTTTGATTTTAAAAGTCTACTAGCTATCCTCTATCAGTTTTGAATGTTTAAACAAAAATGTTAGCGGAGAAGTCATACATGTGTCAAAGCAGTTTTGTTAAGTTTCTGTATGTTTGAATGTGATTTACATCTTGTCATTGGATGTGAATGGCACAATTATGTATCGATAAAAACACTTTAATCGGTAGACATAAACTATCACAGGGACGAACAGATAGTTTTTATTTCCTCCTAATTTTAGGTAGTTGAGTAGCTACCTTAAGTACCAAATGTATTTTTAAGCCCCTCTTACACTACACTACCGTATAACCCGAACGAACGCCGAACGTATAAAGAAGATATATATCCGTTCGTCTCCGTTCATAAACGTTTGTCGTTCGTTCTTTATCCGGTGAATACGGTACAAGTACGGTGATGTCTGTTTTGTAAGGTGAAAAATTTTGAACATGTTCAAAACTTGAAACGGACATATACCACACAAAATGTTCGGTGAATGTACTGTAGGTTTATGTTTTGCGTTGTATATCCGTTATTCATTCGTAACTTGTCCGTTTTGTATCCGTTCATCTACGGTAGATTAAATAGGTGAAACCCATTTAAGCCGCTCTTACACTACACCGTATAATACAAACGTATGCAGAATGTATGAAAATCATTTTTAAACGGTGGTAAATATTTTTGTTCGTTCACGAATTACAATGAAAAATTTCCGGAGGTATACAGTATTTACACCGTACATACACAGTCCCGGCACCGAATAAACCGAACTCATACCGGAAAAACGGACATTTTGATTTTGACGTTTTGATTATATGTCAGAATAATAATTTTGATTTTGATGTTTTGGGTATATGTCAGAATAATGTTACAATACAATTATACAAATAAGCAAACACTGCATAACTCTCGTAATTACTAAATTAAATAAGCAACTTTAAAAAAAGAGTAGTGTATAGCACCTATATTGGATGACCACATAATAAGCAACCGTTGCAAATTCGTTTTAAGCAAAATAAGAACGGATAAAGTAGGTCACATTAAAGGACATCATATACAAAGTGAAAACTAATAAATGGTCGGCTGAAAATCAAAAGAAAGGAACAGAAAGTATGACTCAAACTATCAGCCTAATGGCCTCCAACTATGATGCAACCACATAAATTCTGTTACTCTTCAGTGGTTCGAGTTCCTCTCGTTCTGGCAGGACCATCGTTTTGGTTTTCCACCCGGTTGCCTCATAATTGAAGCCATAAGGTAGAAAATATATGCCTTTATTTTTGTTCCTTTCTTGTGATTTTTGCCTTTTTCTTTTCTTATTATTATTTATTATTTATTTTTCATACTTTATATTTTGTGCTTGTTATCTTTTAATTGTGGCCTACTTTAACGATTCTTACTTTGTTTATTACATATTAATTTTGGTCATTACCCAACATTTATTTTCATGAATTCGTTTTATTCGATGTTCGTCCAGTTAGTTTCCGGTGTAAGTACGGAATTCGAACGGTTTATCCGTTATCTCTTCGGTAAAAGTCCGTTTCACCAATTTTATCTACCGTACATGAACGGAGGCAAGACAGACAAGAAACGAATGAATAACGTCTATACAACGCATGAGAACCGAACAAAACGTACGCCTTCCGTACATTCACCGGACATTTTGTCCGTTCCAAGTTTTGAACATGTTCAAAATTTTTCACCGTACGAAACGGACATCACCGTACTTGTACCGTATTCAACGAATAAAGAACGGACGACAAACGTTTATGAAGGGAGACGAACGAATATAAATTATTTTTATACGTTCGGCGTTCGTTTAGGTTATACGGTGTAGTGTAAGATGGGCATTAGCGAAGAGATAATTGATAAACTATTCGAGTTCCGGACTTACAGCGGAAACCAACCGGACAAGCACCGAATAAAACGAATTTATAAAAAAAATATATGTTCTGCAATGACCAAAATTTAAAGTAATAAACAAAACAAGAATCGTAAAAATAGGCCACAATTAAGCACAAAATGAAAAATACCCCCCCCCCCCCGCCAAAAATGAAAGAAAAACAACTGAAAATCACAAGAAAGGGACAGAAAGAAAGGTCCATATTTAAGACCTTATGGGTTCAACTATGAGGCAACGGGCGTAAAACCAAAATAATTGTCCTGTCAGAACGAGAGAAACTTGAACCACTGAAGAGTAACAGAATTTATTTGGTTTCCCAAAAGTTGAAGGCCATTTGTCCGATAATTTTACCCATACTTTCTGTTCCTTTCTTCTGATTTTTACGGCTGGTCTTTTATCATTTTTTTTTATATATTTTGTCCTTTTGTACCTTTTAAATGTGGCCTAGTTTTACTATTCTTTTTTTGCTTTAAACGAATTTACAACGGTTGCTTATTATGTGGTCATCCAATAGAAGGTGCTGTACAATACTATTTTTTTAAGTTGCTTATTTAATTTAGTCATTGCAAGAGTTATTCAGTGTTTGTTGATTTGTAGATATATTGAAATATTATTCTGATACATAACCAAAACTACAGAAGCAAAAAAACAAAAATGTCCATTTTCTCGCTGTCAAAAACGTTATTTGTGTTAAGCAGCATTCGCTACCATAGAGACTGTAAAACTTTAACCCGATCTCAGTCTTGAGTATTTTCACTAGTATTTTCGTTCAGGGTCTTTTGTGGAGAAGGTAAACTGTAACCCAACAGTTCTTTTCTTAGGTCATTCTCTTGTCTTTCTAATCGGTGACATTTTGGGAAAATAAATTTAATTGGTCAAACATGCCGTAATGAATATATCTGTGTAAAATAAGTTGTTGAGCGGTCAAATGCCATGAGCATCATCTTTTAAAATCGATAGTTTTACATAGTACCTATTCAAATCAATTATATACCCTGTGTTCGTAAGGTACGTTTTCGTTACAATCCGTTTTATTCGGTACTCGTGCGATATGTTACCGTTATAAATACGTTTTATCAGAGATATTTCACATTCTGACGAAACTCGACGTAACCCGACGAAAGAAACCTTTCATGACGAACCACAACCTAAATGACACAAAAGGGACCATTAGCTGAACTGATATTATGTTATTAATTTCCAATATTATTTATAGATTATTTCTAAGACGGAGACTAAATGCATGTGTTTGTCAAGCTTATTAAATCATCATCACCACCTTATACACATGTAATATTTGACATTATTCACATAGAAATAAAATCTTGTGAAGTTTTTAACCGGTCGAGTGCACCCTTGCACTGGTAGCTTGCCAAGTCGATGAAATCACCATTGTCATTTAAAATATTTTCAACTATTGGGATACTAAGAAGATCAACATAGCAAAATCCTGTACAATGAGTATATGAAGATTGAAATGGAAACGCCAAAACTCGACTTAAAACTAGAGCCGATCAAACTTGCTTCAGTTATTGACCATTTGAATACTTTAGTTCGGTGCGAATTCGGTTTATTCTATGCCAGGACTGTACATGTACGGTGTACTTTTTGTATACCTACGGTTTTTGTGCGTTTTCATTGTAATTCGTGAACAAACAAAAAAATTTACCATCGTACAAATATGATTTTCATACGTTTGTGTTATACGGTGTAGTGTAAGAGCGGTTTTAGGGTGTATCATTATATTCTTTCTACATGTTCTGGCAAGACTGAAGTTATACTTTCAAAATGCATTTATTTACCATTTTAGGGCATAATAAATGAATTTAGATGACTCAGAAAAAATAGACCAAAACATATCAATAACTGGTTTTAATTACAAAACCAAATTTACTAAAGTGAAAATATATTTCCATTCTTGAGCATGTTGAACAACATGTACTAAATCTCCTATCAGAAGAACAGCGTCTCCTGAATAAAAATATCCATACATTTTATCTATCGTGTTATTTTATCATATTTGCTATAAACACAAAATCTTGGCAGATTGCAATTCTACTCTTATTTCTAGTTAATTTCAAACTCAAATTGCTAATTAATTTCAAATGCTGAAAAATAAAGATTAAAGAAAAAAAAAGAAAAGAAAATAAATTAAAAGAAAAGTTTCTACTGTTGACCAGATACATGTAGTCGACCTGTTGACCAAAGATAGTCTTCCTTCTGAAGGACAATATAAAGTTAGATATCCGCAAAAAAAAAAGAAAAAAAGAAGAAAAAATTGGAATCGGCAACCAAAAATGCAGAATATCCAGGATATACATTTACTTTTTGTGAAACAAGAAAATACATGTATTGACAAAGTAGGAAAGATATGTTATTCGTATAAATTACTTGCTACAATTGCAGTGAGTTGATAGTTTCAGTGATTTTTTTACTTGCTTTGTTAAAATAAAACATTACTATTTATTCATGAATTATGAATATTTTTTTTACCTCTAGGTAGTTTGAAAAATACAGACTGGTTAACATCAACTTTTATCGGATATGTCACATTGACTTTTGTTTCAATCAATACAATTAATCGCTTTATTTTTTGTTTACGAAATAATAATAAATGATTAACTTATGCCTCGGGAAACCTGAAAGATATCATAACCACTTTTCCCTTAGTTTGTACCTTCAGAGGAGGGCCGATTTTGCGAATATATCCTACTATCAGACGCACGTTCATATGCATTTCCATTATGCCAAATAAAAATTTTAGCCTTTTTAAAGTAATTTGGGAAGATTTTCATAATTATTTGACATATTTATAAGAACATAGCCCTCAAAATTTATATTAAACTAACTGCTATTTGATATGGCTAATGTTTATAAACTGTTTAGAAAAAGTTGTTCTATGTGTCCTTTAAATGGTATTGACTTGTCAAACGCTTGAAGGTGGCCTATATCAACATTAATTACTGTTGAGCGGTATTCTTGGCTGCTTACAGTTTGCAAATCAAAGCTCCGATGCAGCTGAAACTCCAAAGACCTGAAAATCTACACCGGCAAAACTTCGTCTAGTCATCCAAGAACTGTATGTGTATATTTTCATTTTACACAGCAACACCGTCACTATTCGACATACAAAAGCGGATTTTGAATGAAATTTACGAACTATATTTGATTGGAAACATGCAGCTCTTTAGATACTTTAATATCCCTGACGCTCACGTGACATCTCGCGGATGATTTTAAGAACTCTCCGCCTTCGGCTTACGAGTTAAAAATACATATGTGATACACGTGAATCTCATCTTAAGGAAGCAGATATTACAAATATCATTCTAAAAATGGCCAAACAGAGGAAAAGAATTAACAACTGATTTGGCCACAGTCTTTTGCAATTGTCCTCTTAGTTACAAATGATTTTTGGGAGGGTTTTTTTATTGTGATACATTGGCAAACGAATTTAAAAATTTAATTAAAATCATCCAAACCCACTCAAGACTTAACAGTCCAAGACCGGTGTTTCTGTCGTATTTCTGGTATATTACCATGGGACCGACTTCATCAGTGGCTGTCCCTGAACTTTCTTTAATTATATTATTTTTCAATATAGTAATAGTTTAGACCATACACCGTGAACTTTTTTCCAAAATATATCCGCATTTTTGGGTAACAGTATTTTTGTTTATCTATTATTCTGGAACTTATGAAAAATTCCATTCTCTCTCCGTTTAGGGTATAGATGTTAGTTATTTTATATGATAATTTTGCAGTATTAACTAGAAGCAAAAATGAGGAAAGGGGAAATTTGAAAATCACGGCAAATCATATTAAACACAAATTAAGACAGCATGACAAAGACAAAACAAATAAACAAAAATGAGTAAGAACGCCACAAAACTAAAGCACTAGCAGTGTGAACTTCTACAAAACTTGAGTTTGAACTCCTACAAAACTTCAGGTATCATCAGGTGTTCTGGAAGGGCAAGCATGATTTGCTCCACGCATTATGTATCTATTTTATGGGATAAGAACTACTATATTTGTCATTTTTTTCCTTTTAGGTCGCAGGGCCATCAAATATTTTGCCGGTGAAGGACAAACTGTTGATTACGCCAACGTAAGAATAATTTTTACAGAAATCCTCGATAGAGTAATAATTAAGTAACATAATAATTTGTTTAAATAGTGTTCAAACTGTCCCGAGTTCCTATCGTTGTCTACGTTTGTCATTTGTCTTAATCTTGTTTTTCATGAATAGCTCCATGGCGGATTGTGACATATAATTATAATTTTCAGCCATTGAAGGTGTTTCTTGTTATCCATTTTTTACATGCAATAGTAGAGACACGTTTTTTTTTAGTACAGACACGTTTTTGTAGTAGAGAAATGTTTTTTTTAAAATTCTTTTGAACATTAGCGGGTATGATTTCTGACCAGTAGACGAGCGCCCCTGTGGACAAGAGATGCTTAGATTGGCGGTGCACCTGGTTTCACTCTTGCTGAGTTCGTTTCAACATATATAAAAGAATGAAAGTTAAATTGAATTGTGAGAACTGAAATATTTAAAGGCTATGCTATTTTTTCAGTATAAACATAGATAAAAAATTTGATTGACATTCTAGGCTCACTAAACATGTAAATACATAAAAATATTTCCATTTTAGATGATATATGACCACACTGATGCGTTTCTAGCTGGAAGTGCCTTTCCTGACGCATTCTATAGCAATTTATGTTACAATGGTAAATATGTTGTCCCTTGTTTTATGAAAACATTAATTATATGAGTTAAATATCCATTGTATTTGTGTGTTTTTATTCATCCATGTTATTTCTGGATTATGATAAAACGCTAATGTTTAGTGTTCACTAAGTAACATTGCTGTCGAAAAAATGACAGTGTTTTTAATGTTTTAAAAATACATAAAAAAACGAAACAAACTATTTCTATACTTTAGAAATATATTCATATATTAACGTTAAAAATATTCATGTCTTCTCATCCCTCAAGTAACATTACTCATATCATCCATAGGTGTGCGAGATTTTTTTAGTTTCACCCACCCTCCTGGGTGAGAACACCTTCGCAATCTTTTCCTCGCGGATTTGGTGTCTGCTCTTCATTCTTCATTCATATTGCACTTGTCTTCTTGTTTTACGTTAAAATAAACACATTATTCAACAACATCGAAATTAGAAACCTGCCTCTTTTACTCTTGAAACCTTATTTAATGTACCAGATAATATTCTGAAAAATTACAAACACATCATTTAAAAATCCCCCGTTTTAATCTAAATGGGACGTAACTCCTGTATGTAAACATACGTCATGAAAGTTGAATTTCAGATCAACGATTTCAGTGTAGGCCTATTTTAGTAAATATTAATGGAAAGCGAGAGTACGCCAACTGCGTGATTGTGTAATGTATTATGTTTGGAATTATTTAGTGTCAATAGAAATCCATTATTATGCTTGGTAGTACGAAACATGATGTCCAATGTCAAAATGAGCAACTGTTGGCAGGATGAGAAAATGATTCAAAGACGGCTGTGTGTGCAAGACAAGGTAAATCTCACACACCCTCGGGCTAGATTAGGTAGTCTCTGACTCGGCAAAGCCTCGTCAGAGACAACCTTAATCTTGCCCTTGATTGTGTGAAATTTTCTTGTCTCGCACACCCACCTGTGTTAGATTCATATTTTCTTAACATTGAAAAACATTCCAATTTATGTATTTTGAACACATGTAATAAATAAAAATGCACTAATACGTTTAATTTTGTTTTATTTACTTTTTGACAAATGATGATTCCGGTGATTAATACCATCAATGATTCCATTCACAGATAAAGTAAAGTAAATAAAGCTTCTTTTTATGGTGACTTTATTTATCTATTCAGAAAGTTCTTGAGAACTTTGAACTAAACCACAATTATGTGTCTTGTTTTGTATTAGAAAAGGATTTTTTATATAAGAATTTTTTTACAAAATACTCCTGTTACAATCAATCTCACCAATGCGTTTTTTTGAAGGAAGCTACCATCAAGTTTCCGAGGACACACACTGGACACCCTTTCTGAATGCCTCTGTTAATTATATACAAAATAAGTACCCTCAGCCTTGGGATGATGTGAGTTTTATTTCTGCACGGTTCATAATCGTTGTATATTAGATGTATTAATTTTTATTGCGAGATTACACAAAACCTGTAAAGCTTCTAATGGTATGCAAAGTGAAAAAAGATGTTGCAGAAAATTTTATTACTGAAGATTACAATTCCGACAACTAATGTCTCACCTAGTAAAGAAAAATCAACATATTTGAAAAATCATACACGCAAGACATTGAAAGCAAGAAAGAGAACTAAAATTGAAAGGGCATATTGACAGATGCAATTTTGTAATAATTTGTCAATATATACTTAAGGTAATGTTTGCACGACTTTCATATCAATATTACGATATATGGACCTCTGTATATCTATATAAGTGGTACTTATGTGTTATACTCGATCGTGTGTCCGTGCTTCATTCTATCAGTTTAACTTTCCGTCCTCCAGAGATCTTCGACCAATGACTTGTGACATGTCTTCATGTTGGCATGTTGTTTATTAACCATGCACACAATAAAGACGGCAATTGATCAGAGATAAAACTTATTCTTTATTTTCGAATCTTGAAAATGGGAATTTATAGGACTTGTGTATTGCATCGAACGTGCTACAAAACGCACATACCGTTAAGGAAATTAGAACAATGCAATATACAATATTAGAACAAAAATGATAATATTTTCATAGCCTGGTATGTAAAGAACACATTTTTGATATCCCTAAACACTGTTCTGATCTATCATAGGAAACATATTTTTAAATTATTTAATGAAAACTTCATTTTAACTGATATGAAATAACATAATTTATTCTCATGACAAACAGAAACTTCAACAGAAATTTATAATAAGTTATATAGGATGAAATTTAAAATCTTAATTTCTGCCATTTTATTTCACCGGTTTATCATTCAGTTACTTTGGTCAATATCATTATTAACAAACGGTAAGTTCTTCCTGTCGAAAAATAAAATATGGTAGATCCTGGCGTCAAATACAGATAATATATTGTTTCCAGCGCATTAAATTCCTTCAGACTTTATTCATTGTGAATGAGTCAGTCGCATTTACACATGAATAAATTCTTCCAAAAGTACTATTATGTAAAAATTAATATATTGTATTCTCTTTGTTCACGGTTTACGTATTGTTTTGTGGCACTTTCCTGTTTATGATAATGCATTCAATTTTGGCGCTTTACTATTGTCAGAAATTTTCATTTGCCTAATGAAATCGAGATAAAAGTATATATTGAAGTGCTGCTGATTGCTCATGTGATAGATTTTGAAGTTTTCAGCAGCAGACCAAATTTGGATAAAACTAAAATTACATCTCAGCAATGTTAATCAAGGCAAAACCTGAGAAAATGCAGATGATAATCTCTTTGTCTACACAATTACATAGAAAGTTACAGAACTTTGTAAACAATCTGATTGAAAATATTGAATTGAATAAGAAACGAAAATATATCTACGCAATGTAATATTGAGCACATCACAAACCATAAGCTGAGACAGGCAAACATGAAAATAATAACTAAACCAAAATTAGGGAAACTGTTCCCTTGTATAAGACCGTCCTATCGACTAAAAGTTGTTTATTTCATATCAATTGCAGGCAACACAGAAATTGGTAACCTTCCTCTTTGGTGTAATGTCACATCAAATTTCAGATGTTCTTTGGCATAGTTTGGGAATAGAACAAGGATTTATCCCTACGTTGGCAGCTGTACGTAATATAACTTTATGATCTTTTCCTAAATATATACACGTAAATGAGTAATGGACTTTTACAGAAGGTAAACCAATATAACTGAAAAAGAGATGTGAAAAAGATAAATGAAAATCAAATCAACACTTTCTTTGCAACTGCATCTATCTTACTGCATTCCAATTATGAAGCACACTTCTGAAACAAAGTGAAGTGTGCTTCATAATTGCAATACAGTAAGATAGATAAGTTCTTTTCTGAGCCATCGTAGACAAGAACTAATAAATCGCGGACACCAGTTTCCGACATAAAAAGATGTATATTCATAAAAACAAAATAAATATCTAGAAAAGTGCTGTGTTTTTTTTTTCAGAAAACGTTTAAATCTGTTATAAATATCACTGCACTGAAAGATAGGCATCAAGCATACTGTGAGACTATTCATGACTGAAGCCAGAGACATAACTCACATGTGGCTACATAAAAATTCGAAAGACTTATTGGAAAATCTGAATTCCTATCTATTTTCTCAAATGCATTCTCAAAAAATATTTGCTTTACCAAAATATTGGTCATGATAGACTTAAATCGCTAATAAAATGTATCATTCAACTGACCTTTGCTCATTCAATGAAATCTGCTGTATTAGGTTATAAATCATAATTTTTAGCTCACCTGGCCAAAGGCCATGTGAGCTTTTGCCATCACTCGGCGTCCGTCGTCCGTCCGTCCGTTAACTTTTGTTCAAAGATCTTCTCCCCTGAAACTGCTGAGCCAATGCTTATCAAACTTGGCCTGAATCATCACCAGGGTATGCTCTTTCAAGTTTGTGATTGTAATGTCCGTAGACCAAACCACATGGCCGCTCTTACTAAAAATAGAACATAGGGGTAAATTGCCATTTTTTGCAAATTATTCGAAAACCGTTACAGATATCAAAAATCTGACATGGTGTAAAAATTATCAGCATTATGAGATCTACCTGCCCTGCAATTTTGAAGAATATCCGATAACCCATCTTGGAGTTATCGCCCCTTTTCCATAAAATTTTCCGTTTTTTGTTACTTTTAGTCTTGTATATGGAAAATGGTAGAAGATAGAAGTAAAGTTTAATAACAAAAGTGGTCAGCATGGTAAGATTCACATTTCCTGCAATTTTGAAGAAAATTTGACGACCCACATAGATGCTATGGCCCATTTTTCTTTGAATTTTCACGATTTTTTTAACATTTTTACTTTTATTTCAAAAACTGTTTGAGATGGAGGTTAAATGTAAATTACAAAATTGTTGAGCTTTTCCAGGACTACAATTCTTACATATGTCCAGCAGATTAGCATCTCATCCAAGATGGCCGCCACTAGGGAACATAGTTTAACATAGAGACCCTATGGGAAATACATTCAAAGATCTTTTCTCCTGAAACCACTATAAGCCAATAGGAACCAAACTTGGACACAATTGTCCTTGGCTGGTCCCCTTTAAAGTTTGTGATTTTTATGTTCGAACCTCATCCAAGATGGTCGTCAGCACAGGACATACAGGGTAGTTTAACATAGGACCCTATTGGAAATGTATTCAAAGATCTTCTTCTCTGAAACCACTGAGCCAATTGGAACCAAACTTGATCACAATAGTCTTTAGGTGGTCCCCTTGAAAGTTTGTGATTTTTATGTTCATACCTCATTAAAGGTGGCCACCAGCGTGGAACATAGGTTAATATAGGGACCCTATGGGAAATGCATTCAAATGTCTTCTCCTCTGAACCTACTGAGCCAATTGGAACCAAGTTGGTTATGAATGGGTGATCTCTTCATGACAATGAATAAAACCAGTCACCAGGTGAGCGATACAGGCTCATGTGAGCCTCTAGTTTCAAGAAACCATTCGAAAGGGATGAATAACTAAATACCGAAGTTACTGTGAATTTTGATTCTGCATATGCGCATTTCGACAACTTATGTCTCTTAAGTGCAGATAAAATCTAAACGTTTGGAAGACCGTAAAGTCAAAGATGAAATGAGATGTGCAGAATGCTTTATTTTTGTATTGATAATATATTTGTCAAATTTTGAGGTGCCACTTATTTACAGCAAGTTGGTATACCAATGGGCACGAATTGTGTTCTTCTACTCGCAGACTTGTCCTACTAGACTGATTTTTTTTCAGGGATTATCGAATGCTCATAAAATTAAAGATAATAGTCTTCCATCTCATTTCTAGATGCATTGATGATGTCCTTTCCATTAATAACGCATCTTTTGCTAGATGGATTCCATCAATACATCCTACAGAATAATAGATCAAGGAAACAATAGAAACTACTAAATCCACATCTTTTGGACTTTATCTCGAATTTGACGAAAATGGTCATCTCAGTACTAAAATATATTTCAAAAGCGACTACTTCAATTTCAATTAATCAATTTTCCTAACACGGATAGTAATACTCTTACTTCTTCTGCTTATGGAGTGCATGTTTCAGTTGATTCGCTACGCGAGAGCTAGCACCAATTATTCGGGACCGCAATATTAATCAGGGCTTAAAATAATTCCGTATCTTATGGCCTGTAAGAAAGTTCTTTAACCCATTAGTCCGCTCTGGAAAAAAATAAAGTTTCGATTCGAAATGTGATTAAGATTCTTTTTTGAATGCTTATTACTGGAATGAAAACTGCTGTTCAGTTGAAATTACCGTAATAGAATGGAATTTCGGCATGTCATAAAACCGGTTTTACCTACCATTTCGTTTGAAATACCTTTACCAAGACAGGACCTTTGTGATTTATAATTTTCCGCTGGTTTTGCACCTACTGTGTCTTTTTGCTCGTACGATTGTGACGTCATAATAAATTGACAAATAATAAACGTCATATATTATTCGCTTTTCATAGGATTAGCTCTTCTTTTAAATATTTTTAATTCGTAAACTTCTTGAATATCTCTCTCTATCAAACGGTGACATATAGACTTTTTCATGTCATTTTTTAATTTTATTTTTTGTAACATAATAGTTAAAAACTACAAAGTATTTTAAAAAGAGAATTTGTATTCGGCTCGATCCATCCTAAGCCGTCCTGGTAGTTGCCAAAAATAAAATAAGCAATGAAGGGATATGGAGTAAATCCCCATGAGACAAAATCGCTACAAATACATGACAGAACAAAGAAATGGAACTACTTTTTTTTGTTGTTCTTCATCTTGCAGTCACCATGAGGCCTTCAGCAATGAGCTCTACTTGTTCAAGACGGCTCTTGACAAGTTCAATACAAGTCTTAGGTCTGAATTTCCCTCGCCTTTCAGGCTCTGACAATTTTAACTACCCGCGACTTGCAATTGTATTTTTGGCAAATATTTATCATGATATATCATGATATATCTGTTCAACATTAGGCTTAAATAACATTTTATCAAGCATTCAGATAGGTTTAGATAAAATTATTTTGATGTTAATGATTTTCTTTTTGAAAATATAATTCTACAGTATGATTTCACAAAAGTTATTTCCGTACAAGTTGAAGACCGATTTCCCGGCTTTGTGAATTTTGTGGTTTGCATAATTGGTTAAGCAGTACTTGTGCATTTCGTCTTGATAATTACAATGTAATATATACAGAAATGATTTCGACTAGGGTTCGAAAGTAGAATTTGATTAAAACAAAACAATTTTACATTTCAAACAATACAGGTTTCGAATGCAGAATTTGATTAGTACAAAACATTTTTACATTTTTGCAGTACTATTAACTCTGAATACAACTATGATCAGTATATATTGTAGGTTGATTTCCATGGAGATTATGATAAGGCTCACAAGGCAGCAGATTTCGGTAAACGATTATCTCATTTTTTGCAAGTTTTCTAACATTTTCAACAAGTTGTATATATTTGTTTAGTTCATGACATTCGATATAAGAATTTCAAAAAAAATCATTTGAATGTGATCTGTTAAGTCTAGTTTTATTCAAGTTCATGTACCTCCGTTCAAATTCGACAAAAGTTTTCTCAGTGAATATTTCTCAAACATACGCCTATTCCTGG
The DNA here is from genome assembly GCA_002080025.1 of Modiolus philippinarum. NCBI lineage: Eukaryota > Metazoa > Mollusca > Bivalvia > Mytilida > Modiolidae > Modiolus > Modiolus philippinarum. The sequence continues at coordinate 26,847 of MJUU01041332.1, forward strand.
TTGACAGGTAGATGTTATAGCTGTGTATTACGAGATCTTACGAGAGACAATTAAATATGCACGGTATCAGCGTGTTACTAATTATGTAACTGAAAGATAAGTTAATGTGGACATTGCAGCTTCATTCATTTAAATAATTGTCAACTTTTGAAACAATTGATTTCGATATATAAACGGGGAATTGCGAGTAAATGAATTGTATGATCACCAGAAAATTAATGTCAATATGTAAAACAATTACATGATAAGTGATGGAATCTTGAAATAAGATAGATTTCTCCCTTTTCCGCTTTGTTGAGGAATTAATTATAAATGTGACTTTAAATATGAACACATTTTCTGTTCGATCAAAATAATCATGCCTTTCTGACATATTTACAGTGTTCTCTCGAAACGAGTAAAATATTGCTTGTTTGAAATAGACACTTGCTGTAAACATGATTTAATACTGAAAATGATATCATTTTTGGTTATTTTCTATTTATTCGCCGATATATTGGCAAGCTTTTTCGAAAGGCTTATATTTGTATGACATTTTATACCAACTTTTGAATTTGTGTAAGAGAAAAGGTTGATTTGACTATTGATTTAGACGAAGCCCTCAATACTCTAAATAAATTCAGGATAAATATAAAATTATCATTTCTCCCAATAAATTACATCTCTGGAAGCAATGTACAAACTGGTGAAAGAAGAAATGATGCAAACAAATAAAATAAAGACATTGATAAAAAGAACTGCCATCTTTAAGACTGACACATAAAAACGCACACCTGTATATTGTTCCGTCGTGCCCATTGTGTTCTCTTTGAATTACATTTTTTAAGGACCTTTGGATTTCGATTTACGTAATTAAGCATGTTTCTTCAATATTCGGTTGCCAATATATTCGACCAACGCTCTTTTGTTGAAGACTTGTATGACGTAGTCAAGATGCTATACTTTTGGAACTTATTGCAGTACAAACTTTTTGATTATACTGATAAAATGAAGAACCGTATTTTTATTTTAGTGTTTAATTATTTTACACTTGCATTTAGGAAATTCTTCTCATCTAAATCCAAATCTAAATCTGTTAATCTTTTATAAATCGCTGTTTTTGAAAAGATTAATATTTTTACAACAGGAGGGGATATCATAGCCATCTTCGATATGCATGCCATTGACGAAGTTGACCCGAGGGACAACTGGTAGGTATAAGATAAAGCCATACCACCTGATATTGCGTAAGTAAGTTTTGTCCTTTTATA
>MJUU01041332.1:34225-58097 GCA_002080025.1 Modiolus philippinarum
AAGTCAAAATTAGGCCTTCAACAATGAGCTTTACAAATAGCTCATAACAAGTTCCTGCGCTACGTCCATATTATTCTTTACGCATGGGTGCAGGATTGTAAACAAACATAACATTTTATTGATGTATTCATCGTGCATTTTATAAAGTCGTTTGCATAATATAGTTGCCGTATTTTCACTTTCACATTTAAAATAGGGTTGAAATGCATACGAAATTTGTTTCTTTTACTTTTCGACAATTTAAAGGGCTAGACAGATTGTTTGCATTATTTGGCATCCAGTTCTAGATAGATGTATATCACTTACAGCTATATCCTGTAATAGCAGACACAAGTCCGTTTCTGAAAAACAATATGGAAGATTATTTTCTTGGTGGAGTCAATGATATGGCTGGTTGGTCAAACAGGATCTGGGAAAATGGAATTTGGCTCTTCGAAAAAGGTGTGAGGTAAGCATAAAAAACGATTTAGGTTTTCAATTTCTTATCAGTACAAGCATATTAAGGCACCTTTAAAGAGAGATCATAATTTCTAATAAAAAGGCCAAGAGTTCTTGAAAAGAGCAACTAGTTTATTCTATAAAGAGATTCTCTTTTATTTTCTTGGTTTATCATTCCATAAATTGTGAAATAATTACTTCATATGATCCTGAGTATATTCCTATCTATAATATGTACTTCTGAGTGTGAACTTGGACTTTTTTCATAATCAATCCATTACCAGTCTAGGGGTATTAACATTTTTTGTGTATGGAGTGAGTGTTTGTCCTATTGTATTCAGTAAACTTTTCTACTGCTTCTTATGTCTATCGGATTGTAGAATATTTTCAACGTTTCAAATTTCAGTGCATGCTCTTTACCACATAATCCACTGTTCATTCAATGCAACAACAGCACAAATACAATACGCAGTCAGGATAGTAAAGACAAGAACGGGTTCTTTGTACAGCCAAATCTTCATGGTTTATCAATATCTGATCTACATATACAAAAGAAATACAGAGGAATTTCAATTTCACCATCTAAATCAATAAAGGTAATCAAAGTTTATTCAAATACTGAAATGGTATTTGAATATTGAAGGCAACGATGAGTTTTATACTGTTATACTATTTGTATGTATTTGTAGAGATTTTTTCTCATGTGTATTTACCCCATATCCTTTCATTCATTAGTTAGATTTTAAAGATTTAAGGAATATTCATTGTAAAATAAAAATAAGGATAACATTGATTTGATCTCCAACTGTCTGTCTGATCTAAACTATCCGTGAGTCTATTTGTACTGAAAATGTTTTAAAATTTGACGAGAACTAAATAAAAAAATAGAATATCAAAAAAGAAGTCCATTTAACAATAGAAGAAAGTATACTTAGTCATGTATAAATAGATGCAAGCTAGCTCTCTCTCTCTACGGATACAATTTGAAGTATTTTTATTTTGAGTTATCCAGTGCAAGTTTAATCCTCAAAATTGAATTTCTGTTTTTTGTTTTTGTAACATGTTTTGATATTCTCATACATTTATTGATTGATTGGACTAAATCGTTTAGTAAAGTATTTGTTTTGAACCTATTGAAAAAAGCTACTTTTTCATCTATATCATTTTGGTTATAAATTAACATGATAGAAATCAATGTAATCGTTTTACCAAAGTTCAAATTGAAACAGTAGATCTGAAACAAATGTAATTAACAAGAATAAAAATTTAATTTTAGAAATACAAAAGACAGACAACGGTTACGTTTTCGTCCAAACCGAGACCACGGAAAACCGATTAAAAACTTTTTTTCTGATATGTTTTTAACCTGATATACGCCAGAATAGCATCGTTGTATTGAGACGTTCCCAACATTTGTCGATACTTATCAGAAAACTATAAGAAGTATACGTAAAAGGGTGATTGAAATTTTTACACCATTACTGATGTCCGTTACCAGCTGATGATTAAGTAATGCAACGGTATTACAAGTCTAACAGTTAGTTGTCTCATCCGCGCTATTCGGACTTGACTTGTTTCTGGACATATTCGTTGCTTTCTGACACCAGTATTTGACATAGAAGAAGGTGTTTACACAATCGATAAGTATAGTGTAAGATAAGGCAGATTTAATCCTATCTTACTTAGCCTTTTTTCTCAGAATTGTTTTGAACGAATGACCAAGGAATACCGGATATTATTTGTTATGCTTTAGAATGGCTTATTCGTCGTAAAAACTGTCAAAGACTTCGCTATTAGTAATGGGAAAAGCAGACACAAGCTCGGATTCGAGTTGGTTTTTGAGTTTATATTGTGATGTGATAGTCCTCCTATATTGACTGAAAACCACTCTGAGTAATAACAAAGTTTGTGTCATACCTCTGTTGACCGCTTTTTTCTCCTAAAATTACTCATCTATACATGTATTTGAATTTGCAATTCTCGTGTGTGGTATTTAATACAACAACACGGAATATTTCGTAAATATCTAATGTTTAGACATACCCTTTTGATTTTTCTTGTCGTTGGTATTCTGCAAGAATTTGTAAAAACTTACCTTTCACATAGACTAGAGATATATTGGTGCTGATTAGCATTGTTTGTATACCAACCAGATATCAAAACTACCAAGGGAGAGTGGTATTGACTGAGATGGTGATAATGACCTCTACTTCGGCTCGGTCATTATCTGCATCTAAGAAGTCAGTACCTCTGTCCCCAGGGCAGTCTAAAATTCGTAGTAATGACCACTTTTTCATTAACTTCTGTTTTTATTTCATCGAAGAAACCATGGCATTTTTTCACATTCCAATTCCCGCTTGATATTTTAACGTACATTAATAAATTCTACGTAGAAAGGATTCAACAAATAAGAATAATTCAATTTTAACTGATATGAAATAAAACAATGTATTGCACAAAGCAGTGCATTCTCAAGAAGTTTTTACATCATAAATAATAACTTTAATGACTTAACATTTCGGTAAGTAATTTTGTAAGTCACTCACAGTTTTAGCAAAAAAAACTACGTTACATTTTAACAATAAATACAAAACGAAAGACAATGGCGAAAACGAGGAAAAGATAATGAAATATTATTGTATAAAGTCATGATGCCCACAGCCATATCGAAGATATGATTTTTTATAGGTTAATGTAGGTATAGTGTAAAAAGATTCATTGACATTTACAAATGTATAATTTCCTTGTAAGCTGATGGTCAAGGTTGTTTTTAGACGTCTTGATATTCCATGTTACTCTAAATAGCCCCTGTTGTACTATTTCCCTCATTTTTTCGCGTAAACTGAATAAAAGCAACTTCGTATTTTTCCCTTCCAGTTCGTACAAAAGAAAAATTTCGGTCTACAGGGCCATCCATCAAAAATCTTTTTTCAGGGTTTTGCTGATGATATATCTCTGCTAACTGTCTTCAATAGACCATTTGCTAGTTCTACAATCAACATAATTTATTAACCAAAACCCGGAAGTGAGGTAACTTTCAGGGGGACAAACTGGTTTGCTGCTTCCAGCAAAAAATAATGCATTTTTGTTTAAAAGTTAAAGTAGTTTAGCCTTTAGCAGACCAGACGTTTAATCAGTAACATAATTCATAACCAAGTCTCAACTAGCGCTTTCAATCCTTAAGTGCTACATGTTTAGGGTAAAAAGAATAATCAGCTGTACTGACCTGACCTATCCTTCCAGTGAAAAAAATTGTTTAAATTTCGAATACTAATATTTGTTACTTCATTATTATAAATATTGTATCATGAATACTTTATCCAAACTTGCTGAGCACGAAGACCGAACTTTTAAACAAATGGACATGTTTATTATATGTTTAAGTGGTTTATGAGTGTTTTTTCTTTAGAAACACGAAATTTGATTAGAAATGGGAAGGACTTCAGTATTTGGCAAGTAAGATATATGTCTAAAAGTTAAGTTTTTCAAATTCATGCTGTTTCACAACAAATTTAATAATAAAAACATTATTGATTGATAATACTCGATCATATAAGTGAAGGGTGATTTTTGCAGAGTAACTGCTAGATGAATGACAATGTTGTACAAAAAAGATAAAAAATAAAATCAAAGTTATACTATATTTATCAATTTTGTAGGACAAGAAACGACATTTAAAGACAAAATATGTCAAACGCAAGGCAATTGAACGTGTTGGCGATATTAATGAAGGTACATATACAGTTAACAGTTCCTACGCCAAATTTGGTTGGTACGTATAGGCTAATACTGTTTTAACGAAAAAGGGCGTACTTAAACTGTTTTAATCAACTTAGAGCCTGTTATTATATATTTTCAAATCGACTTTAAAATAACGAGGCAAATGTACAAAGCTAAAAACGCATGTAAAAGTTTCAGCTTTTTTATATTTTATTTTTACATGTTAAAGTATTATTGAATACTTCATACTGGAACGATTTTGTAAATACGCCTTTTGAAAATGTTTTTTTTTTTATTCTAAGGATAATAATGAAATTTCACAACGAAGTAAATGTGATAATTAACTTATTTTTCATAATTTCACTGTTTTAAGTGACGTCACAAATATGAAATAAAATACCATAAGAATCAACTTTGCTAAAAGTGTTCATCTTAGAGTTTGTAGTTTGGTGAAATTTCCAAGATCTCCACCAGCACAGATATTTTTTTTTCGTCGGCCGAAATAATAACCTTTATAAATGGGTTCTTAATTCTCTTGTTGGAAGTTTTAATTTTAGTGCTGGTTTGTTGGTTGTAGATGAAAATGGAAGAAGGATTGAACATACTTTTCAAATTGTATTTAGATAAAGACAAAAATGTTAATTAATCCTTGAAAACAACTGTACCTGCCAGCTGAATTAATATAATCGTCATTATATAGCAGGTCTTTTCTATCATTTGAAAGTCACACAATTTCGGACTAATTGCTAATGAATGGTTGAAATCAATCAATTTTTGTACTTAGTATTAATTGGATGAAAAACCAATTTTACGCGTGTATCATAAACATAATACATACGAAAACGATTTCATTACTATGATTTTTAAGATTCATTGTGGCAAAAATTTTCCTTATTTTCTCATAAACTGGTTTCGTTTAGGGCAATGACTACTGGTGATATTGACGGCGACGGTTTCGAAGATGTTATTGTAGGTGCACCAGGGTATGGCGTCAAAGGAAGTCCACAGGAAGGCAAAGTGTACATCATATATGGAGATAGTAAAAAGCTTTACTCAATTTATAAATAAAAGTGTTTGTCATTAACTGATATTTAAGTTGCATATTTGAATATGTCGAAGGTAAAAATAATCAGCATGTCAAGATCTACCCAGCAATTAAAAAAAGATCAGACGACAATCCATCTTAGAGTTATTGGCCTTTTTTCGTAAAACTTCCAAATATATTTTTTTTATTAGAATAACTAAAAGAGATAGAGGTAAACATTTAATGCAAAAATGTTCAACATATCCAGATAGACCCACCTGTAAATTTTGAAAAAAATCTAAATACCTACTTAGGATTTGGTGTCCTTTATTGGTCAAATTTCCATAATTTTATACCTTTTGTCTTATTGGTCAAAGTAGCTTTGTGACAGAGGTAAAGTTTAAATAGCCAAAGTGTTCATCTGATAAAGAATTACAATTTCTACATATGTTCAGCAGGTTTGCATCTCATCCAAGATGGTTGCCACTGAGGAAAAATAGTTTTAACATAGGAACCTATGGGGAAATGTTCTAAAATATTAACTAGGCATGGTAACATGATGGTCAGCAGACAAATGAATAATTTATGACCCGATCATAAATCCAAGTTCGCCAGCAATGCAGTTCTTTGTTTATCATTTTAAGCATTGTACCTATGAAACAATTTTGTATACTGCTAATTCTTGAAAACCGTGTCATATATCAAGTTGATATTAACTAAGCATGGCAACATGATGGTCTTAAACAAATATATGATTTTTAGTAGCGACTGTAAGTCCAATATGGTCATCACTGCAGATCTTAGTTTAAAATAGAACCCTATGGGAAAATGTTGTAAATTCTTAATTCTTGAAAACCATTTCATTCATTAAGTTGATATTAACTAGGCATCCGTAATATATATTCATTTAACAAATGTATGATTTTGATATCATAAATCCAAGACGGCCTCCACTGCAGATCTTAATTTAAACTTGGACCCTATTAAATATGTTATAAATTGTTAAATCTTGAAACCGTGTCACATAACAAGTTGATATTAAGTAATCATGGTAACATAATGGTAATGAAACCAATGTATTATTTTGATATCATTCATAAATCCAAGATGACTGCCAATGCAGATCTTACTTTATCATCGGACCCTATGGAGAAATGTTGTAAATTAAACATTCTTTAAAACCATTTTAAATATTAAGTTAATATTAAGTAAGCATGGTAACATGATGGTGTTTAAACAAGTGTATGATTTTAGTACCAATCATGGCCGCCAATGCAGATCTGAGATTAACATTGGACCCTATGGGTAAGTATCATAAATTGCAAATTCTTTAAAACGTTTCATAAATTAAATTGATATTATCAAGACAGTAATCTACCGGATGATTGATTTAGTACCAATCATAAAACTAATGGCTATCACCTCAGATTAATAATTTAACCCTGTGGGAATTTTTTTTTATTAGATCAGTAGCTGCCAGGTGAGCGATACAGGCTCACTTGAGCCTCAGATTTTTTTGTCTGTGTATTGTTAATAGTTTCTGAAAGGGAAATAATTTTTGATTTAGTAATCTTAGCAATATACTATGACATTCTCTTACGGAATAATATATTGGTATTTTGTTCTCTATCAGCTGTTACTCATATTTCGGTATATTAATTTCCAAATATTTTTATTTTCTGAAGAGACATAAGTTGTCGAAATGCGCATCGGCAGAAACTAAATTAAAGGTAACTACGGTATTTTGTTCTTTGAATTGGAAAATATTATACTGTCGTCCACATTTGTAATGGAAACAATCGCGTTATTAAATTTTAACAATAAAATACGATATAATATGAAAATATCCATTTTATATCACGCTATTTATCCGTACAAATTCACAGTGAAAAAATATGGAGATAAATGCACAAATGACAAAGTTTCTATGAACAGATGGTAAAACCAAGCAACGAAACAAAGCTTTTATTGTTGTTCTTCGTCTTGAAGTCACCAAGAAGCGTTTAGCATTGAGCTCTGTTCGGAATTATAGTTGTTCTTCAATATGAATTCACCAAGAGGCCTTCAACAATAAGTTTTGTTTGGAACACTATTGCTTTATCGAACTGTAAGCAATTGCATACGATATAACATGTAAATATCCATTACATATCACCCTGTACATCCCTGTGAACCAGAATTACATTTATAGAACATTAAAAAGTCATGGGATATTGTACATGTAGCATAGTAAAAATGTAAACCTTAGAATTACCAGAGTAACGTTTATAGTCCGATCAACAGTCAGGGTGACTGTAGTTTTCGGCCATTGTAGGTTTTTACTGTTATCTTTTGTTTGTAAATGAAATGGAATTTTGTAGCATAGTAAAAATGTAAATGTTATTATTTCATCTGATAAATACAGCACTTTTTCGAATAAATACTTAGTCGCGATGCATTATAGTTAGCATATATATATATATATATATATATATATATATACTACTCAACAAAAGAAACGATACACAGTTAATTTTGTAAATATTTTTGTATTTCGCAATTTAAAGTTTTTATTTTAGTGTATCAATGTATTCAACGCCAAAACGCATTTGCTTATTACATTTTTAGATCAACTCCGAAACGGATACGATGAAAATCCGGAATGGAATTTTTTCGCCCTATCATCGATTTTGCCATTACCGGACGGATGATTTAAATTGTTCGTTGTCAATAATCGGGACATCTCATCAGATTAACAATTTGCCACTTCAAAAAGTTGAAAACAATGTCTCATTTCGATGCCCGATCAATCCAAAATCAACGTGATCAATGAATTATCGCGATCAGACCTTCGATCTTGATTTTTGCACTCTCAATTAATCGTTATGCGAAAAGAAGAACAAACTAAGGACTTTTGATTAATCTCAAGCAAATGTGCCCATCAAATGATTAATCACGTGATAGCGGGGTCTGTGAGACGTCACAATGTCAACACCGCGTAACACGCTTTTACACTTATGAGAACCGAAGTTGAAATCGGAAAGTAGGCCTGAGGGATTCATGATCGACATAACAACAGAATTTGGAAGTCAGTTGGTTCGAAAATGTTATGGGTTGGTAAAAAGAAAATATAGACATTCTCACTATTTAGGTCTGCAAAAAGAAATTCCGGATAATGACCTTGACCGTGACCGGAGAGGGTTCAAAATTTTAAGAGACATTTTTGGGCATAAAGTTAATTCTTACGTGCAAAAAATACATTTCATCTGCGGGTTGTGGTTCTCTGCTGGAAATTTAAATGTTAATATTGATAAAAATCTGTGTATCGTTTCTTTTGTTGAGTAGTATATATATACTGTACTTTGTGTTTTTTTTATCTCCTACATATTCTATGTCCTCTGGATATGAATTATCTTCCACCCGTGTTGGAAATTCTACGTCTTGTTTCACTTTGTCCAAGTCGAAATAAAGACGAAATTTCTTACTCTCGTTAAAGATATCTAGGTCTTAATTACCCTATTAAAGAAATTTCCATGAAGTGACTTTCAAATTGAATATTATTCATTTGAATATAATTGTAAAATCGCTGTTATAAGTTTGGGGACGAATCGATTATATTTCAGCAGCGCAGAAATTCCATGAGTTGACCACGAACGAAACCTCTTCAAAGATTTATATTGACTTAAAATACAGTGGATTTGTTGAATTTAGGCTCTTACAATACAAGTTATTTGAATGTGTAAAAAAGCGAAAGTGATTGGATTTTTAATAATTATAAAAATGAACAAAAAATCAAATTTGTGCTACCTATTTGATATCTTAAACATCAATTTCCTGTCTTCTGTTACTTTCAAAAAAGTATTTTTTTTTAATTAAGTTATCTTCAGCAATTAACTATAACATTCGTTTACGTGACAAGCTTTAAATAGAAAGTACTCTATCGCTGCCATCGTCTGTTTGGAACATTATTTCGTTATAGAACTGTCAACAATCGTATACCAAATAACATGTCAATATTCATTGCACATCGCACTGTACTTCCCTATTAAACCACAAATACATTTATAGTCCAATAAACAGTCATAGGACATTGCAGCATAGTAAAAATGTAAATTTCTTTGTCATAGTTAAATTGTTGTCGATTATCATGGCATCTTATAAACCCAGCAATTCTTCGAATACGATCTGTAAATGTTAAAAATGGATAACAGGAAACACCTACAATGGCTGAAAATTATATTTACATGCGACAATTTGCACGGGGAACTACACAAGAGAACACGTATTATAAGACAAAACACAAACGTAGACTGTAAGCCTTGTCATGTGACCACCGAGAATTCACGATAAAATTGCAATTTGAAAACGTGTCCCGCCAAAATATGACGTTGCAGCATTTATGACGTCCAAATTTGTGATGGAAACGTCATATGTTAATTGATAAAAATCCAACTTTCGGGTACAAATTATGTACCCGGAAGTGTCAAAATTGAACGCGACTTACATACCCTATATATACTCAGTCACAAAGTAACATGGTAAGCATAGACTGTACTTTCTTTATTTTTCTTTCGTTGTATAGATTCTAGTTCCTCTGGATTTCCAGATTCTGATACAAACATAGAAGTGAAGAGTAACGACAATATCGGATTGCACTTGACAGTTCTTCATGGATATTCTAATGTAATATTATTCATACTTTGTATGTTACTGCTCGCACAATTGTTCCTTTTTTCACATAAGTTGCATATTTTGATAATAACATCGGCTAACAAATACCGCAAAAATGCAAAAAAGGGAAATCTACCATAAAAAAACTAATAATAAAAAAGAATACACTGATGGATCCAAACGACAAATATAAACCAATTAACAACATGAACATTAACGCATAACAATGTAGGGAGTCAAAAACGTTCAAAGGATGTAGAACATTTAATATATAGAATAAACCAACGATATGTGCCAATTAGACATAAAAACATTAGACAGACTTATGCTTTTTCGATTTTTTGTAATTTTATGCTTTTTCGATATTTTTTTTGAAAAATAAACGTAAGTGACTATCTGCAATAAAAATGGTTTTTGATCAAACACCACTGCTTAACGACTCAGGTTAAAGTGTGACATCAGATTTGTGAAAAAAAAAGATATAATATGTTCCTCTCTTCTGTTATGGCCAACATCATCAAATTAAAAAAAAAACAAAGGTATGTAATGAACAGCATCGGTGTTCTTAATGATACAAGTTAATGTTCTATTTCACTGTTTAAAACAATTATAGTTATATCATGTTGATAGTTTTAAAAGGGGTTGAAAGATGAGAAATGCATTAGTCAAATACTCACATATATATGTCAACCTATCGTTATTATTATTTCACAGAAACAGTCCCGCTTTGGATCTGGATTGGCGGTTTTAGATATAAACCTAGATGGCGTTCTTGATTTAGCTGTAGGCTCACCAGCATACTACATTGATAGTCCACTGGAGTATAAGGTACAATCAATAATAATTTTAGACAATACTCTTAACATACATGCAAATGACAAGTTCAGTCTGAAATTTGCTGAATAGTTAATTGTAGGAAAAACTATTCAATGGAACATGGAGAGAAGCAATGGTTTTCTAATAATGGTTATATAATTCATCTAAACAAATGTGTAGGGTATTTTATTGAGTGTAATAGTTTTGTATAAATTAGATCATATTCGTTCTTATCTAGACCTATTACTGTTTTCGTCGTGAAATGCAAACAGGTTATGTATTCTGGTATATGCATGGAATCATAATGCTAAATTCCTCACGGGAAAAGATGTTGGACGCTGTATACTGAAGGTACATAACTTTATTTGTCAGTTGGTAATAAGTCTAGAGCTGGCATGTCAGTTAACTGCAAGTAGTTTTTTTTTTTTTTGTGATTTCATGTTTATGTCCGTTTAGTTCTTTCCGTTTCATTTTTCACAATTGACTCAGTCCTGTTGCTAACTGAATTTTACTGTTGTAACGATTGTTTTTTGATTTATCACATTGGCTATAGGGGGTAGATTTTGGTCCAATAAAACTAATTTAACCCCGCCGCAGCAGGTTGGCGCCTGTCCTCAGGCAGAAAATTTATTAAGCATTTGTGTCTACGTAGTTTAATTTATGTCAATAGGAGTCTTGGATGGTGATTATTTCGCTGAACTTGAAGATCATTGAAGATCTTATGGTGGCTTTGAGTTGTTATTACTCACCTTTGGGTCGTTGTCTTTTTGACATATTCCCCGAATATATGTTCGTTAAAAAGAAGCAGCCTATATGCAGTTAGATATGTTTTCATGTTTCTTACAATTCTTTTTCGATTATTCTGGTTTGCGACAGTCGATAAAATCAGTCCTTACTCATGTTACTTTTACGCGGTGTTGTTTACAAAAAGATGATTTATATTGAACGATAATTGTCGTGACAAAAGCAAACTAAGCAAAAAGTAACAAATTACTGTTTAACATTGTACAATGATGTTTATTCATTCAAGTGAAGTATAGAATAAAAAAAACAAAAAATTACTTCGCATATACTTTATTTTCAGGGCTTAGTCTCCGTTTACCTCGGCCAGAAGATCAATAGAACGTATGGAAAAGCCAACTTTGTATTTTCGTGTCAGGTAAATCGTTGTTTATTCCGTTCGGGAATTATTACATAATGATTATAATAGTGTTAATCTATTGGATGACACATGATATTCAATAAAAAAACGATTCGACTCACTTTCACTTTCATTTCTCAGGTCTGCTTAAAAACGATATTGACTCGCGAAATCCATTTTGAGAATCTATTTAAATAGCCAATGAAAAACAGATTTACACGGAGTCACGAGGCTTTCGGAAAATCAAAAACGCTATATTATAAGTATGTTCGGGAAGCCCAACATAACAATTGACAAAATGGCGTTGGGCTAGAAGCAGATGTTTGTTGTTCTGAGTTTACATTAGAATCATTTGCAACAAGTAGACAGCTATTTACAAATACCCGGAAGGTGATCGAAATTAAGACATTGCGATACACAATCGGGGTATGCGTTTTAGCAGTTCTGCAAGTTTCACCTCAATTTCTAGACCTGGGAATCAGACTGAGTCGTAGTAGCACAAGGTAGGTGATGTTTATTTATTATTTCCCTAAAAGACTTTAAGGACGGAATTTCAAATTCTCATGATAATATGTCACGAAAAAATCTAAACTTTGAAAAAATACGTGTACATATGTTGCAGAATCGAGAGATTTTTATTACGTTATATAAAATCAATGACAAAATTATGTCATGTAAAATAATGTACTGATAGCTGCCTGATGCATTCATCTTTGTATGAAGAGATTGGAAAGCACATTGAAAAGTAAATACAAATGTACAACTACCGACTTGTACTATATGTTATCCCGAAAGAAAATTGCTGAAAAATCTTACAATTACCATTAGAGCTGTAATGATACACCGGTATATCGATATATCGTGATATATTTTAATAAACTAGGTATACTGGTACGGCATCCATTGTATCAATACGTATCGTTTTCTGATTTCTGCTAAAATTTCAGAATCAGTATTGTCTAAATTTTTGAAATTTTCTGATTTTGGTATGGAAAAGTTAGATATAGGATAAACAAATGTATTAAGCTACATGAAAATGAACACTCTTGTCTCAATGAAGAATATTTTACTATTTTATCACATAAAATAGTTAACAGAAGATTTAAAAATGTAATCAAATTGAGAAATCAGAAGACGATAAGTATCGATACGTATCATGAAACGCTTGCGCTGTATCGATATATCACGATACAATATTTAATTGAGCATACTCATCACTTATTACCAAGTAAGCTGATTATTAATTATGTAAAAAAAACAATTATGGATCTTTTGTATCGGTCGATATGAGTTTTAATAGACCTAAAAATTCAGATATTAACCTCCGCCTCCTGCGTCGGTCAATATCAATTTTTAGGTCTATTAAAACTCATATCGACCTCTACAAAAGACCATTTATTAAAAGCAAACATTATGATATAATATTGTAAAATATGTATAACTATTAAAATACATCGTCAAATAAATACCAAAACAAAAAGAAAGTAAATAAGATAATTCAAGAATAAATAAATCCAAACACTCAGTAATTCAAACGTAACACAAAAGGAGATAACATGAAAAAGACCAAACAAATAAGCAAAAACGAAAATTAAAATAAAGTCATTTCAACTATATTAAAATAATAATAAGAACGGAGTAAACACAATATGTCTCCCAAACTTCGTTATGGGGACATAAAAATTGAATACACACTGGTGATTTATGGCGCGATTCTTTTCAAGTGAAGGCAATGGGTCAAAAATAAAGTCTTTTTGTGTAAGAGTACTCTAACAATATTCACAACTAAAGCTAGAAAAATATGTGTTGGACATGCGAGCTTAAGTGAGCGTGAAAAAAAAAGATTTTACAAGTACTTTTATTTAATGAAGGAAAAACGATTTGAATCACGACCTGGCTGAATAGGAATCTCTTCTGCCATTAAATTTTTAGACAACTGGGATATATTAAATGGTGAGAGTCTTTCGGAAATTTGTTCAAGAAACTAAAGATAAAAACGCATGCACAAAATACCAGACTGCTATTCAATATCGTATTCTCTTATAACGGAAAAAAAGCGCTAAACGTTGAAAATTACAAGATAATCATTTTGGAGGCAAAATCTTGTAATGATACCCCATTTCATAAAAACACCAAAACGAGTAAACGAGTAAAATCAATGTCCTGTAATTGCTATTTTTAAGGTCAAATTTGATCAATAAACAGTAAAACAATCTAGGATGTAAGTCTCACCATGAGACACCTAGAATTTACGATAAATGTGCAATTTGAAAATATTCATTACTATCCGATAAGGTCCGATGATAAGGTTACTCAAATTTAAATTTGTGACGTTCTAGTATTCTTCATGTACCCAGTATTTTCAAATGAAGTGATAATTGCTGGTCTTATATAGATCACTCATCTTATTGCAGAGTGTCTATTGTAATCTTGGTTACAATTTAGCAGCTGGAGATGTTGATGGTGACGGACATGATGACCTAATAATGGGACTACCATTCTTTACGGAAAAGTATAACCAAAGTGGAGTCGTAGCAGCTTATATGGCCAGTAAAAATGTGCCAGGTACTGAACAAAAATATAAAATATTTATTCATTGAATATTTTATACTGAATGCTAAGTATTTATTTCATTAGGTTAATATATATAGTTTCCACAACGAGGGGTAGTTAATTAAGAAATTTCTCACATCGAATTAAATAAATATTGCATGTTTGAAAGCGAGGCTTGCTGAGCTTTTAAACATTTGAAAATTTATTTAACGTGATGCGAGAAATTTCATAATTAACGTGTTTAAGTTGTGGAAATTGTTTCTCTAATGACTGGATGAAAAATACCAAGGATTGTACTCCGAATGCATATGGCGTGAAATTTCACGAAACTTGTTCTACTCTCTAGAGAGGAGAACAAATGTTTCCACACTGTTCAGGAAAACTGAATATAAATAAGAGAACTTGTAATTGAATTTCAAATTAGGAAGAAACAATTATCACCTGTATCATATAGCTTAGATTTCAAATGTCCGTCTCCGCCAATATACAAATATGAAAGTAAATGTAAAGAAATCACTTGACAAAATGAAAGTGACAACAAAAGTCAGAATCGATCAAAGGAAGAGACCAGTAAGGAAAATCCGTATAACATTCGACTGAATCAGGGGAACACAATCCGACACAGAACATTTTTGGCAAGCCGTCATATTCCCGACTTGGAACGGGCTTTTTATAAAAAAAAATGGTGGGTAAGACCAGGTTTATTGATGCATGAACCTCCCGCTTATATGACGACTAACTATAGCTTCTGTGTGCCCAGATTGTGTTGAATGTCAAAGCCATAATATTGTCAGGGCGCACTACACTATTTCAATACGCCAATGTTTGACAGACCTCGAAAATAGTACTATAAATAATAGTGCCTTTTCATTTGTAGTGACTCCAGCCAATTGATACATATAATAATCAGCAAGATCATAGAATATTTCTAGGTGAATGACGGAGAGCAAAGAACAGTTGAAAAAAAACATGATTAAGTTGCATAACAAGCTAGAACGGATCGAATGAAATACGACCAAATACCGAAAATTCTCTGTTGCGACTATCTACAAAATAAACCGGAACGTTTCAATTCAATTTTATTTTCTGATTTGACATACAACATATGGTTTAAATGTATTTATTTTATCGTGTTGATGATTTGATAACGGAAAACAAGTTCCCGCACATGGGAAAATTCATTTCTATATTATTGGAATTTTTGAAATCCCGGAATTTAAAATACGAGTCAATGGGAGGCCGAATTAGTGGTGTGCCTCGGATCCTGTCAAAACCTATAATTTTTCTCTAATAGATAAATGTTTTGTCGTTCGATGTACAAGCCTTGTCTCATAAAGGTAAAATATTTTTGTCGCTCGGTGCACAGATCACACTACAGTTGCAAAAAGAGAGAAACATCAAGGAAGAAGCCAAAACTTAAACAAAACCGTCTTCAATAAAATTGGAAATAGGAATTGAATATTTATCAATCAAATCTGGATATCGTCCAATAAATTTCTTCAGAAAAACTATTAATCTGCATTTCTCGAAGCCCTGATTTAAAAGTTTACGAATTAAACATCTGTGTCGTTTCAAAAAATCTTGATAGTGACTACATGCTCTAGCGTAACGGATTAATTGAGAAATATATACTCCATACGATGGGGAAGACGGAATATTACTGTCGAGGTGTGGAAAGTTTACAATATCAAAATTGAAATCGTCTCTTTTGTCATAAATTCGTGTGCTGAGGTTGCCACTGTCGTCAAACTCCAAAAGTAAATCTAAAAACGAAACAGAATGGTCAGTGTCTGTAGTCTCCTTTATTTCAAGTTCTGGGGGATATATTAATGGAATATAGTCGGCAAAGTTACTATTATTAAGCGACAAGACATCATCAATATATCTGTATGAGTAATTAAAGGATCTAGCCTCTTTAATTTTATTTTGTTTGACCAAATTTTGCAAAAATTCTGTTTCGTAAGTGAACAAAAACAGGTCGGCTAAGAGAGGAGCACAATTTGTTCCCATTGGATTGCCGACTGTCTGTTGGAATATCTTGCCCCCGAACTGGACAAATATGTTGTCAATGAGAAATTCCAGCATGCTGATCACCTGTTCTTCAGTGTAGTATCGTGTCTTACCCTTTGGTACTTTGTTAGTAAAATATGTAGATGTATATGCTAAGGCTACATATTTAAAGCTCTGTCCTTTTTTGTAAGAAAATGCGTTCTTGATAAGATCAATCAAACGACTTTTCAATTTTGAATGGGGAAGAGTAGTATAGAGTGTAGAAAAATCGAATGTTTTCAACGAGTGGATCTTAGAAAGTGACCGGGTTTTCAAGTTGTTCAGAAGATCTTTAGAATTTTTTAGTATCCACACATGATTGATGCTACTACGTGAATAAACAGTGTCACAATATTTTGCTGGCCTTCTTTCACAGCAGTCAAAATCTTAGTTAGGATAATGGACAGTTCTTTAGTAGAACAATTGGAAGAGCCGGCAATGTACCGTTGTTTGTACGGCCACTTATGAAGTTTAGGTGTCCAGTATAAACTAGGCAAATCATTAGATTTGTCATTGGTAGAAATGTTTAATGATTCCATAAACGATTTATGATTTGCCAGGATTTCATCTTTATCTATAGTAATATTTTTGTATGTGGGATTGCCTGAGCTATTTTCTACGCCAAGTTCTTGTATTATGCAATCATAATAGTGCTTTTTGCACACAAAAACAACATTGTTTGCGGCTTTGTCTGCTGGGACGACAACATACTTTTCGTGAAGGGATGAAAGACAAGATACAGCGTCACCGTCTTTGAAGATAGATTTGGGCTGTATTCTGTACGCAGTTTTTCAATTTATGTATTCTGCGTAACACTAAAGACCGGATAGCTTTTACCCACTCTGACAATGTGTTGATGTCATCAACTTCAGATTCACGCTTAATCCAGGATCTGGCATATTCCTCAACTGCGTCCATAATGATCTTAAAATTATGATTCCAGTTGATACGTTGAGGTTCCCTGAATTTCGGGCCTTTTGAAATAATTTTCCTGAGACCATCGTGGTCAATGATATCCAGATTACCTGTAATAACGTGGCCAGAGGGTTGGTATATAATAGGTGAAAGCTGTTGTATACTTTTGAAACTGTCTGAATTGATTTCCTCAAAGTACAAACAACGAATGGTGAATATATTCATATCATTAACGAAAACAATGTTTTAACAACATGTCCCCGAGAATTAATGAAAATGCCAAATAAAAAACATTCCCTTCAAAGGGTGGCAAATGAAGATTTAGACGTTGATTTATTCACCTAGATACTTTAATACGTTGGAGTCTTTATGTACATTGTACTAAGAAAGAATGAATTAAACAATATTACAGGCACTCGCAATAAATGGCGATTTGTATAATTTCTGCCCGGTCTATACATATACAGTCTAAACATTTGTGAGAAGGCATAACAGTAAACAGTAAGTTGTAGATTCAAAACAAGTGCGCTGAATTTTACTGGTCAGAACAGCTTTAATAAGAGTTTTACATTGGTGATATAAGTTAAATGCTTGCTGTATAGATATGTCAAAATAACGCCTTATTAGGCAATGCCTGGAATCATGCTTCTTCTTACGATTAACATTTGTTTATGCCCAACAGCAACGTAAATTTAAAAACCAAACATTTTTCTTGTTTTCTTTTAAGCTGGGCCTGCAACTATTGCATTTGAAGACTTGAAGTGGAAACAGTATTCTTACAAACAGGTGTGTGAAAATCTTTCTGAATCTTTGGTTTGAAAAGTGCAATAATATAATACAGTAATGATTGGATTTTTGAATGTTCAGGGGCATTTGACAAATGCTTCAAAAGGATGGTATGCATTAAGGCCTGATTTGCCAAAAATAAATTTAGTAAAAGCATTATTCCTTTGATACCTTTCAACACCAGAACATTTGTAGTTTTTAACCATATTAGAATTTTTTTTCAAAACCTTTTTCCATTCCACTGAAATTAGCTCATTTGTTTTTATAACATTCAGTTTTATAACATTCTGCTTAAAACTAAGGAGTATCTCCCTTTTGCATAGCTCTGTCCTTGGCTGATTTTGGCTTTTCTATTTAGATATTATTGGTTATTTGTTCTCTTTCAGTTTTACACCTATTTCGGTTTATGGACTTCCAAATATTTTGATTTTATCTACACTGAAGAGACATAAGTTGTCGAAATGCGCATATGCAGAACCTAAATTCACAGTAACCTCGGTATTTTGTTATTTGTAATACCCCTTTCCATGGCAATTTACATTGAGCCTATGGAAAAATAGACAACATGGGATATATTCAAACTCAATTTTAACACTGCCTTGCATTCGGAACCAAGCTAATAATTTTACAAGAGAATACTTATTTCATAAGAATTATGCATGCGAAATGCCAAGCTAGTTCAGAGTAAAAGTCACATAAAAAAATTGAAAAAAATTGTATTTTTTTAAGTAAAAATTCAGTGTATTTGTGATATTCTTTTTTGAGATTTGTCTCATTTATAAAAGTTTGATTGATTTATATATGCAAATTATAGGTTTATACACATCAAAATCTCAGCAAATGTGGTTTTGCTAGTATTCAGACCTTGCATGAGCTTTTTTTCAAACCTGGTAATTTGCCAAATAAGCTTAACAAGTTTAGGTTTGATAAGTAGATGAAATTTATTTTGTTAATTTTCCCTTGATTGTTTTCCCCGATATAAAATTGTGTTTTTTGTATTTGAAACAATATTTATGAGCCGTGGAATAATCAATTGCCTTAAACCATCATCTATGCATATGTAAAAAAATAAAAAAACAATATTCCAAAGAATTTTGATCATCTATTTTCCAGTTTCTTTGTATTTTCAATCCTCTTTGTTTTCTATGTTACCTTTATCTTTTATATCTTCAGTTCTATAACTGTCCTTTAATAAGAATTTGTTTGAGAAAAGGGTTCCGCTCTTGATATGTTCAGGAGCCCATATAACTTGCCTGTAGTGGTGACACTTGGGCAGAAATGATGTTAAGATATATGAATCTAACAAGCACCTTCCTGGGTTAAAATATAACAGATACATATATCTTTAGTTTAACAGGTCTCATTGGTATAGTTCATAATAAAAACTCTTAATATTTAATACACATATCCTCCAATTATACCAAATAAAGACCAAAATATTCACATTGCAACAATCCATATCTCAGTGTTTGAATTCGAGGCAAAAAATTTGAAAATCAAAAAAATATCTTAAGAGTAAAACAAATGCTAATACCAATCATGCGTTTAAAGTCAACAAAACCATTTTATTTAAGTCCATTAACATGGTATCTTGCTTCAAATATATACAAATATATGTTTTAGCATATGAAAATATGTCGGAGGAGCACAAAATCATAGTAATATCCAGACAATATCACAAAATGGGATGACATAGTACTCTATTTACCTCGAAAATGAAGTTTTTGTGTAGATTTTTCTCACAAAGAGTTATCTGTGTACAACTGTATTATTACCTTTCAAAAAAGAAATTGATTAACAAAAGAACTATATCATGGATAGAATAGCACCATTTGCATATTATTTTAATATCAAAATAAGGCTCATTGTTGTTCTGGCAATGTGCCAATCTTTATTCTTTTCATACTCTACATATATTGTAGGTTACGTTGAAACATATGATTTTAAAATTCCAGGTGGGCTGGAAAAACGGCCTTATTGCAACCCATCCTTTGCACGTAAATCAATTACTAAGGAGTATCTCCCTCATGCATAGCTCTGTCCTTAGCTGAATTTTGGCAATTCCATTTAGATCATTGTTGTTTTTTGTTCTCTATCAGCTTGCACACATTTTTGGGTTAATGGATTTCCAAATATTTTGGTTTTATCTGCACTGATGAGACATAAGTTGTCGAAATGCCCATATGCAGAAAACAAATTAACAGTAATTTCGGTATTTTGTTATTTATTACCACTGGGCCGATGCTTCTGCTGGTGGACTGTTAGTCCCCGAGGTTATTCACCAACCCAGTAGTCAGTACTTCGGTGCTGACCCGAAAACCGATTTTATTGAAATTTGAAATATGTAAATTTTACAAAATTTGTTTAAAACTAAGAAGTATCTCCCTTTTGCATAGCTCTGTCCTTAGCTGAATTTTGGCAATTCTGTTTAGATCATTTTGGTTTTTTGTTCTCTATCAGCTTGTACACATTTTTGGATTAATGGATTTCCAAAACGTTTGGTTTTATCTGCACTGATGAGACATAAGTTGTCGAAATGTGCATATGCAGAAAATAAATTTTTTATGGTTACATGCTTATTTAATCATAAAATATCACTTCTCTTGCGAATGAAGAGATTTAAGGTAGGTGAACTGGGGTGGGGAAGACAACTCCTTTTCACTTTTCGTGATTGATGTTAATAAAATATAAGATTTAGAATAAATATATATTATCATGAATTGAAAAAATAGCCATATCATCATAAAAATCCTTTTATCAAATACTTTTAAATACCCGCATGAAAATATCTTAGTTTAAAATTTTATTTTAAAAAATTAAAGTAAGTGAGTCAAATGTTTGGCAAAGGTTAATTCTTTGTACTTGACGTTCAGCAATAAGGCATAATTAAGACTTTGTATGCAGTTTCTCTAATATTGTGAAAAACGGTACGCTGATTTTTTTTTAGAAAATTTTAATAAATGTCATATGTGTGAATGATCTTTAATTTCGCAGTTTTTGGTGGAAAATGAAAACATTCATTCTGATTCGTATGGAAATCGCCGTGTTTGATTGGCTAGAAGTACTTCCGATCATTTTCGTCAGTGTGTTTTATCAGTCAGTAAAACTACATCAGCACGCGACTCCTTGACAACGAAATAACTAACCAAAGACTGTGGAATGTAATTATAAGTATTGAATGCAATATTTTGTAGTTTTATTATCGTGTAAAAGCGTGAACCGTAGCACATTTTTCAGATGAAGCGCTAGCGAGCTTCACCCAAAATGTGATACGGTCCACGCTTTTATATCCCAACAAAACTACAAAATATTGCATTCAATTCTTATTCACATACGATACAGTAGTAAATGCTTTATGGAATTAAAAGCTCATTAGATAGGGGTGTTTCTGCAAAATGTAGATACAAGATCTTAAGGGTTTTTTTTTCATTTTTGTTCTTGAAATATATTAATTCAAATTTATTTCATATTGGATATTAAAAAAAAATTGAATTTGTTGAAAATTTTGAGGGTACCTTAGGTGTACTACGTGAAGTTTCGTCGAAGTAAACTCTCAATTATTATTTTTTTCAAGTAAGTTAAGGCAGCCTTGTCTTTCATACATGCATAAAATTTGTGTGATATTTTTCATAGCCAAAGCCCTTTTCTTGCAAGATCAAGAAAACAATATCATCATGATCGATTTACTAAATACATTTGTATACTTAGTCAATTTGAATTTGCATTATGCATTTGTTTCATCTCTAAATTCTTGTTTACGTGATACAGAATTATCATTTAGTGTTTTTGAATACAAAAAGATCAGTTTTATTTTATTTTATATATACATTTCCTTCTTTGGTAAACGTACTATATCTTATGCTATAATTTAAATGGCGTGTTTTATGTTGAATTTATGACGTAATAAAGCATTTTAATTTTCATAATGTATTTTAGAATGTTTAGTCTTGAGCGTTGTTATTCAGTACAAATACAACATTTTAACAATTAATACTATGTTTAGCTGGATGTGCACAAATTTTTGTTATCATAAGCAGTTACAAAAAATTACATTGGTGCCAAATGTATCGTATTCAAAATATTTTCGGGATGTAACAACATCAAAATTATAATTTCTGATAAAACATTGTTCGAAAGACGAGCACCATAATCATTTTCAAACAGTATTTTTTTCCGGTGTGTTACTATAACCTAAATTCAAGTTTATTGTACGGACATTCATTTGTTAAAAATTTATAGAATTATGAAAGAGGAATGGTTAAGCGATTGCATGCATTGAATTGTGGGCATCCTTTTAATAACATTCCTTGCCGTTCGTCTGAACTTTTTAACAAATACAGTCAACAAACTGTGTGCATTTACCTATGAAGAAAAAAAAACTAAAGCATGTTTGTTGTATTTTGCAGCTGTTTCAATATTTTGATATAGTGGATATGCATACGTTATTTAACCTACAAGAATAAAATCTAAAAAAGGAAAACAACAAAATCCAAAAGAAAAAAAACATGCAAATGAGGGTAATAACAAAGTTACCGAACAGAATTGTCAAGAGCCGAAATCCAAAAAGCAAACAGACAAAGCTGATACAAAACCACAGGAGTATTGTCAAACGCAATGGTACTGAAACAGGAAAAAAACGTTTTAAGAAGAAATAAAATACAAAACACTGAATTCAAATTTTTAATCTACACTTTTAGAATCTGAACAAATATACATGAAGTTTGTAGTTCGACAAAGTAGGAAATATCGGATACGTCCTCTAATTGATTCCTCATAACAAAAGTATTTTCTATAATATTATTAACTTAACTTACTTGAAAAAAAGATAATTGGGAATTTACTTCGACGAAACTCAACGTAGTACACCTAAGGTACCCTCAAAATTTTCAACAAATTCAATTTTTAGCTTACCTGACCCGAAGGGTCATGTGAGCTATTGCCATCACTTGGCGTCCGTCGTCCGTCGTCCGCTCGTCCGTCCGTCGTAAACTTTTTCAAAAATCTTCTCTGAAACCACTGAACCAATTTTAACCAAACTTGGCCTGAATCATCACCACGGTATCCTCTTTCAAAATTGTATCCGATGAGTCCGAGGACCAAACAACATGGCTGCCGTTACTAAAAATAGCACATGTGGTAAATTGCAGTTTTTGGCAAATAACTCGAAAACCGTTACAGATATCAAAAATCTGACATGGGGTAAAAGTGATCAGCATGGCAAGATCTACCCGAAAGAAAATCTGATTACCAGTTTTGGAGTTATTGCCCTTTTTCCGGAAATTTTTCAAAATTTTAATATTTTTAATTTTTTATCAAAGAAACTATAGCAGATAGAGGTCAACTTTAAATTGCAAAAATGTTCAGCATATCAAGATCTACCCACCCTGAAATTTTGGAGAAAATCCAAAAACCCTTGTAGGAGTTATTGCCCTTTTTCACCGAATTTTCAAAATTTTCATATTTTTCGTCTTTTATTTCCAAAACTATAGAAGATGAATGTTAAGTGTAAATTGATAAAATGTTCAAAACTGATGTTGAAAATTGTTCCTTGACCTCCATTTTCAAAATGGCTGCCAAAAAAGGCGGGAAAATTCAACATTGTCCGATTTCAATGAAACTTGGTTTCCAAATAGATCTTGATGTTGCGAGTTCAAAACCGGTGTTGAAAATTATTCCTTGACCGCCATTTTCAAAATGGCCGCCAAAAAAGGCGGGAAAATTCAACGTCGTCTGATTTCAATGAAATTTTGTTTGCAAGTAGATATTGATGTTGCGACTTC
>MJUU01041335.1:10825-26513 GCA_002080025.1 Modiolus philippinarum
TTAACCACAAAATGAAAATTATACAAAAAGTTCCAATCATATGCTGAGTACTTATTGTTTTAAGTTTTTGGTCCCTTAGGGGCATGCCCTTAGGGGTCATACCAAATGTCCGCTATCATTAGCAAATTAGATTAACATAATGGAACTCAAATAGAAAGTTTCAGCTTCCAAACATAAATACTTCAGAAGATTTCATATATTACTGGATAACTCGAAACACAATTTTCGCTCATTATCCCGCCCTGATGGCAAATTTCAAAATTCCGAAACCTTCGGCACAGACAACTTTTATAGTGTTACTTATACCCTTAAAACCAGGTTTCTGCAACTTAAGGTGTAGGAGGAGTTCTAGCTGAATCGTTTTTTTTTTCGTTTTTTGGACCCCCTAGAGGCCATGCCCTGAGGGGTCATACGAAAATTCCGACACCCTCTGTGTGAGTCGATTCCCGGGTTTCAACTTTCTAGCCCAAATAGCCTTGGAGATTTCTCCGATTATTGGATATCGCGAATATTCGTTTTCGCCCATAATTTGCCCCTAGGGCATTTGACAGAAACTCCGAACCCCTAGCGCGCTAGTTCAGATCATACTCTAGTATGGTGCCAAGATTCAAATTTCTACCTCTTATAGTTCCAGAGCTATCGGGGAGCACTACACACATACGTACGTACGTACGTACCTACGTACATACGGACGGACTGCATTAGATAATCACCCCGCTTTCGCTAAGCGGGGGGATAATTACAGCAAGTTGATGTATTGCGGGCATCGATATAATATCAAATGAATAAAATCTGCCTTTTCTAATATATTTCATGTTAAATTACAGAAAGTTGAAATATTACGGGCATCAATATAATATCCAATGAAGAAAATCTGCTTTTTCTTATATACTTTAGGTTAAATTAAAGAAAGTTGAAGTATTGGGGGCATCGATATAATATCAAATGATGAAAATCTGCTTTTTCTCATATATTTTATATTAAATTACAGCAAGTTGAAGTATTGCGGGCATCAAAATAATATCAAATGAATAAAATCTGCCTTTTCTTATATAGTTCATGTTAAATTACAGAAAGTTGAAGTATTGCGGGCATCAATATAATATCGAATGAAGAAAATCTGCCTCATGTTAAATATTTCATGTTAAATTACAGAAAGTTGAAGTATTGCGGGCATCGATGTTATAAGGAAAGGGGTTCAGGACAAATTTTAATAATTCTACACTGTTATGATTTAAAATGTAAAACACGCTGATGCGGAGTTAGCACGTGAAAACTACAAAAAAAAAATATTCGGTTTCCACCAACTTTTTTCATTTTTATTTTCTTTTTAAATCGCGACACGTTCAGAGTCAGTATATTTGAAAAAGAAACAGCGCGATGTTCTATATTGTAGGACGACTGGCATTGGTGATTTTTTTTTATTTAACTATACTAGTATTTAAAATTAAAGATGTTTGCAACTTGCATTTGTACTGGTTATTGTCATGAATCACGATCTTGAATATCTTATGAATTTACGTAATACTTTCCATATATGTAAAACTAGACTGTTTATAGTATACATGATAATTATCCTCAGTAAGATGTTACGACATCCATTTTCGGTTATTCAGTAAGGCCATGCTGGGCAAACATGTTCCCACATGTACATGTGTTATATATATATAGCTTAAAATAAGTCATAGATCGGCCGTTCTGAAACTTATTTCTGCCAAAAGAGCAAGAGGTGATTTAGCCTATTTGCATTTAAGCTTTGGCCCTATAAGTTCGGGGTATTGCTAGAGGATAAAAAAGTTAGCCGCTGTCGCCAAAAACTTAGGTAGATTTTTTGCTATACGGGTTTCATTCCGCATTCTCCAAAACCTAGGTACATTCTTTTTCTGCATGGTTTCATTAGACCTTGACTATATTGATAACATGATAGATCGGCCGGTACGAAAAATATTTCTTTCCAAAGGCCAAGCCAGGGTATAGCAAGTTTGCATCTAAGCTTTGGTCCTAGAAATTTTGGGAATCAGAACAATACAAATGTGGTGTGGCCATAAAAAAACATCTATACATTTCTTATTAAACGGGAATCCATAACATCATTAACTTATTTTTGTTTAAAGGCCAAGCCATGGTTAAGCAAATTCGCATACAGGCTTTGCCTGTAATCATGACATCATAGATCAGCCAGTGCTAAACCTGTTTTTGCCGGATGCCCAGGCGGAGATTTATCAAATATAGATCCAGGTTCTGGTCCTATAAGTTCAAAGAATTTGCAGAGCATAAATGAGATAATCGTCATCAACAATTTTGCAACAAAGACCTAGATACATTTCCATGTAAGAAGAGATTTCCATTTGACATGCCCTCTGTCTATTACACAATAGATCGGCCATACTTAAACTTATCTCTGTCTGAAGTCCAAGACATAATATCGAACATTTGCATGCAGGTGTCTGCCCTATAACTTCGGGGAACTTGCAGAGTTTAACTGCACTGATGACCATCAACGAATATCCGAGATACATTTCTGCTTGAACAGGGTTTCATCAGACCTTGTATATACTGATAACATGATAGATCGGCCGGTTCGAAAAAACTTTTCTTTCTAAAGGCCAAGCCAGGGTGCAGCGAGTTTGCAGCTAGCCTTTTGTTCTAGAACTTTTGGGAATCGGAACATAATAAATGAGGTGGGCGCCATAAAAAACCTCTATACATTCCTTGTGAAATGGGAATCCATAACAAAGCATTATATCATAGATCAGCCGTTCTGAAACTTATTTCTGCCGAAAGGGCAAGAGATGATTTAGCCTATTTGGATTTAAGCTTTGGCCCTATAAGTTTGGGGTATTGATAGAGGATAAAAAAGTTAGCCGCTGTCGCCAAAAACTTAGGTAGATTTTTTGATATATTCTGCATGGTTTCATTAGACCTTGACTATATTGATAACATGATAGATCGACCGGTACGAAAACTATTTCTTTCCAAAGGCCAAGCCAGGGTGTAGCAAGTTTGCATCTAAGCTTTGGTCCTAGAAATTTTGGGAATCAGAACATTATAAATGTGGTGGGGCCATAAAAAAAACATCTATACATTTCTTATTAAACGGGAATCCATAACATCAATAACTTATTTTTGTTTAAAGGCCAACCCATGGTTAAGCAAATTCGCATACATGCTTTGCCTGTAATCATGACATCATAGATCGGCCAGTGTTGAACCTGTTTTTGCCAAATGCCCAGGCGGAGATTTATCAAATTTGGATCCAGGTTCCGGTCCTATAAGTTCAAAGAATTGGCTGAGCATAAATGAGATAATCGTCATCAGCAATTTTGCAACAAAGACCTAGATACATTTCCATTTAAGAAAAGATTTCCATTTTACATGCCCTCTGTCTATTACACAATAAATCGGCCATACTTAAACTTATCTCTGTCTGAAGTCCAAGACATAATATCGAACATTTGTATGCAGGTGTCTGCTCTATAACTTCGGGGAACTTGCAGAGTATAACTGCACTGATGACCATCAACGAATATCCTAGATACATTTCTGCTTGAACAGGGTTTCATCAGACCTTGTTTATACTGATAACATGATAGATCGGCCGGTTCGAAAAAATATTTCTTTCTAAAGGCCAAACCAGGGTGCAGCGAGTTTGCATCTAGGCTTTTGTTCTAGAACTTTTAGGAATCGGAACATTATAAATGAGGTGGGCGCCATAAAAAACCTCTATACATTCCTTGTGAAATGGGAATCCATTACATCCATAACTTATTTCTGTTTAAAGGACAAGCCATGGTTGAGCAAATTTGCATACAAGCTTTGCCTGTAAGCATGACATTATAGATCGGCCAGTGTGAAACCTATTTTTGCCGAATGGCCAGGCAGGGATTTATCAAATTTGCATCAAGGTCTTGCTCCTATAAGTTCAAAGAGTTGGTAGTGCATAAATGAGATAAACAGACGGTCTGAAACATTTTTTCTTTCCAAAGTCCAAGCCAGGCTGTAATAAATTTGCATCTAAGCTTTAGTCCTAGATCTGGTGAATTGTGACATTACAAAATGAGGGGGACACCATAAAAAACTTGATATATTACTTTTTAAAAGGGAAATTATTACACATTGCCTACAAAGCATTATATCATAGATCGGCCGTTCTGAAACTTATTTCTGCCAAAAGGGCAAGAGGTGATTTAGCCTATTTGCATTTAAGCTTTGGCCCTATAAGTTCGGGGTATTGGGAGAGGATTAAAAAGTTAGCCGCTGTCGCCAAAAACTTAGGTAGATTTTTTGCTATACGGGGTTTCATTCCGCATTCTCCAAAACCTAGGTACATTCTTTTTCTGCAGGGTTTCATTAGACCTTGACTATGTTTATAACATGATAGATCGGCCAGTCCGAAAAATATTTCTTTCCAAAGGCCAAGCCAGGGTGTAGCAAGTTTGCATCTAAGCTTTGGTCCTAGAAATTTTTGGAATCAGAACATTATAAATGTGGTGGGGCCATAAAAAACATCTATACATTTCTTATTAAACGGGAATCCATAACATCCATAACTTATTTTTGTTTAAAGGCCAAGCCATGGTTAGTCAAATTCGCATACAAGCTTTGCCTGTAATCATGACATCATAGATCGGCCAGTGTTAAACCTGTTTTTGCGGAATGCCCAGGCGGAGATTTATCAAATTTGGATCCATGTTCCGGTCCTATAAGTTCAAAGAATTGGCTGAGCATAAATGAGATAATCGTCATCAACAATTTTGCAACAAAGACCTAGATACATTTCCATGTAAGAAAAGATTTCAATTTGACATGCCCTCTGTCTATTACACAATAGATCGGCCATACTTAAACTTATCTCTGTCTGAAGTCCAAGACATAATATCGAACATTTGCATGCAGGTGTCTGCTCTATAACTTCGGGGAACTTTCAGAGTATAACTGCACTGATGACTATCAACGAATATCCGAGATACATTTCTGCTTGAACAGGGTTTCATCAGACCTTGTTTATACTGATAACATGATAGATCGGCCGGTTCGAAAAAATATTTCTTTCTAAAGGCCAAGCCAGGGTGCAGCGAGTTTGCATCTAGGCTTTTGTTCTAGAACTTTTGGGAATCGGAACATTATAAATGAGGTGGGCGCCATAAAAGACCTCTATACATTCCTTGTGAAAGGGGAATCCATAACATCCATAACTTATTTCTGTTTAAAGGACAAGCCATGGTTAAGCCAATTTGCATACAAGCTTTGCCTGTAAGCATGACATTATAGATCGGCCAGTGTGAAACCTATTTTTGCCGAATGGCCAGGCGGGGATTTATCTAATTTGCATCAAGGTTTTGCTCCTATAAGTTCAAAGAGTTGGTAGTGCATAAATGAGATAAACAGACGGGCTGAAACTTTTTTTCTTTCCAAAGTCGAAGCCAGGCTGTAATAAATTTGCATCTAAGCTTTAGTCCTAGATCTGGTGAATTGTGACATTACAAAATGAGGGGGACACCAAAAAAAACTTGATATATTACTTTTTAAAAGGGAAATTATTACACATTGCCTACAAAGCATTATATCATAGATCGGCCGTTCTGAAACTTCTTTCTGCCGAAAGGGCAACAGGTGATTTAGCCTATTTTCATTTAAGCTGTGGCCCTATCAGTTCGGGGTATTGGTAGAGGATAAAAAAGTTAGCCGCTGGTTAAGCAAATTCGCATACAGACTTTGCCTGTAATCATGACATCATAGATCGGCCAGTGTTAAACCTGTTTTTGCCGAATGCCCAGGCGGAGATTTATCAAATTTTGATTCAGGTTCTGGTCCTATAAGTTCAAAGAATTGGCAGAGCATAAATGAGATAATCGTCATCATCAATTTTGCAACAAAGACGTAGATACATTTCAATGTAAGAAAAGATTTCCATTTGACATGCCCTCTGTCTATTACACAATAGATCGGCCATACTTAAACTTATCTCTGTCTGAAATCCAAGACATAATATCGGACATTTGCATGCAGGTGTCTGCCCTATAACTTCGGGGAACTTGCAGAGTATAACTGCAATGATGACCATCAACGAATATCCGAGGTACACTCCTGCTTGAACAGGGTTTCATCAGACCTTGTTTATACTGATAACATGATAGATCGGCCGGTTCGAAAAACATTTCTTTCTAAAGGCCAAGCCAGGGTGCAGCGAGTTTGCATCTAGGCTTTTGTTCTAGAACTTTTGGGAATCGGAACATTATAAATGAGGTGGGCGCCATAAAAAACCTCTTTACATCCCTTGTGAAATGGGAATCTATAAAATCTATAACTTATTTCTGTTTAAACGACAAGCCATGGTTAAGCAAATTTGCATACAAGCTTTGCCTGTAAGGATGACATTATAGATCGGCCAGTGTGAAACCTTTTTTTGCTGAATGGCAAGGCAAGGATTATCAAATTTGCATCAAGGTTTTGCTGGTATAAGTTCAAAGAGTTGGTAGTGCATACATGAGATAAACAGATGGCCTGAAACTTTTTTTCTTTCCAAAGTCCAAGCCAGGGTGTAATAAATTTGCATCTTACCTTTAGTCCTAGATCTGGTGAATTGTGACATTACAAAATGAGGGGGACACCAAAAAAAAACTTGATATATTACTTTTTAAAAGGGAAATTATTACACATTGCCTACAAAGCATTATATCATAGATCGGCCGTTCTGAAACTTCTTTCTGCCGAAAGGGCAACAGGTGATTTTGCCTATTTTCATTTAAGCTGTGGCCCTATCAGTTCGGGGTATTGGTAGAGGATAAAAAAGTTAGCCGCTGGTTAAGCAAATTCGCATACAGACTTTGCCTGTAATCATGACATCATAGATCGGCCAGTGTTAAACCTGTTTTTGCCGAATGCCCAGGCGGAGATTTATCAAATTTGGATCCAGGTTCTGGTCCTATAAGTTCAAAGAATTGGCAGAGCATAAATGAGATAATCGTCATCATCAATTTTGCAACAAAGACCTAGATACATTTCCATGTAAGAAAAGATTTCCATTTGACATGCCCTCTGTCTATTACACAATAGATCGGCCATACTTAAACTTATCTCTGTCTGAAGTCCAAGACATAATATCGGACATTTGCATGCAGGTGTCTGCCCTATAACTTCGGGGAACTTGCAGAGTATAACTGCAATGATGACCATCAACGAATATCCGAGGTACACTTCTGCTTGAACAGGGTTTCATCAGACCTTGTTTATACTGATAACATGATAGATCGGCCGGTTCGAAAAACATTTCTTTCTAAAGGCCAAGCCAGGGTGCAGCGAGTTTGCATCTAGGCTTTTGTTCTAGAACTTTTGTGAATCGGAACATTATAAATGAGGTGGGCGCCATAAAAAACCTCTTTACATCCCTTGTGAAATGGGAATCTATAAAATCTATAACTTATTTCTGTTTAAACGACAAGCCATGGTTAAGCAAATTTGCATACAAGCTTTGCCTGTAAGCATGACATTACAGATCGGCCAGTGTGAAACCTATTTTTGCTGAATGGCAAGGCAAGGATTATCAAATTTGCATCAAGGTTTTGCTGGTATAAGTTCAAAGAGTTGGTAGTGCATACATGAGATAAACAGACGGCCTGAAACTTTTTTTCTTTCCAAAGTCCAAGCCAGGGTGTAATAAATTTGCATCTTAGCTTTAGTCCTAGATCTGGTGAATTGTGACATTACAAAATGAGGGGTACACCATAAAAAACTTAATATATTACTTTTTGAAAGGGAAATTATTACACATTGCCTACAAAGCATTATATCATAAATCGGCCGTTCTAAAACTTATTTCTGCCGAAAGGGCAAGAGGTGGTTTAGCTTATTTGCATTTAAGCTTAGGCCCTATAAGTTTGGAGTGTTGGTAGAGGATAAAAAAGTTAGCCGCTGTCGCCAAAAACTTAGGGAGATTTTTTGCTATACGGGGTTTCATTCCGCATTCTCCAAAAGCTAGGTACATTCTTTTTCTGAAGGGTTTCATTAGACCTTGACTATATTGATAACATGATAGATCGGCCGGTACGAAAAATATTTCTTTCCAAAGGCCAAACCAGGGTGTAGCAACTTTGCATCTAAGCTTTGGTCCTAGAAATTTGGGGAATCGGAACATTTTAAATGTGGTGGGGGCCATCAAAAACCTCTATACATTACTTATTAAACGGGAATCCATAACATCCATAACTTATTTTTGTTTAAAGGCCAAGCCATGGTTAAGCAAATTCGCAAACAAGCTTTGCCTGTGATCATGACATCATAGATCGGCCAGTGTTTAACCTGTTTTTGCCGAATGCCCAGGCGGAGATTTATCAAATTTGGATCCAAGTTCTGGTCCTATAAGTTCAAAGAATTGGCTGAGCAGAAATGAGATAATCGTCATCAACAATTTTGCAACAAAGACAAAGATAGATTTCCATGTAAGAAAAGATTTCCATTTGACATGCCCTCTGTCTATTACACAATAGATTCGCCATACTTAAACTTATCTCTGTCTGAAGTCAAAGACATAATATCGGACATTTGCATGCAGGTGTCTGCCCTATAACTTCGGGGAACTTGCAGAGTATAACAGCAATGATTACCATCAACGAATATCCGAGATACATTTCTGCTACAACAGGGTTTCATCAGACTTTGTTTATACTGATAACATGATAGATCGGCCGGTACGAAAAATATTTCTTTCTAAAGGCCAAGCCAGGGTGTAGCAAGTTTCCATCTAAGCTTTGGTCCTAGAAATTTTTGGAACCGGAACATTTTAAATGTGGTGGGGGCCATAAGAAACCTCTATACATTTCTTATTAAACGGGAATCCATAACATCCATAACTTATTTTTGTTTAAAGGAGAAGCCATGGTTAAGCAACTTCGCATACAAGCTTTGCCTGTAATCATGACATCATAGTTCGGCCAGTTTTAAACCTGTTTTTGCCGAATGCCCAGGCGGAGATTTATCAAATTTGGATCCAGGTTCTGGTCCTATATATTCAAAGAATTGGCAGAGCATAAATGAGATAATCGTCATCATCAATTTTGCAACAAAGACCTAGATACATTTCCATGTAAGAAAAGATTTCCATTTGACATGCCCTCTGTTTATTACACAATAGATCGGCCATACTTTAACTTATCTCTGTCTGAAGTCCACATTTGCATGCTTGTGTCTGCGCTATAACTTCGGAGAACTTGCAGAGTATAACTGCAATGATGCCCATCAACGAATATCCGAGGTACATTTCTGCTTGAACAGGGTTTCATCAGACCTTGTTTATACTGATAACATCATAGATCGGCCGGTTCGAAAAACATTTCTTTCTAAAGGCCAAGCCAGGGTGCAACGAGTTTGCATCTAGGCTTTTTTTCTAGAACTTTTGGGAATCGGAACATTATAAATGAGGTGGGGGCCATCAAAAAACCTCTATACATTTCTTGAGAAATGGGAATCCATAACATCCATAACTTATTTCTGTTTAAAGGACAAGCCATGGTTAGGCCAATTTGCATACAAGCTTTGCCTGTAAGCATGACATTATAGATATGCCAGTGTGAAACCTATCTTGCCGAAATGCCAGGCATGGATTTATCAAATTTGCATCAAGGTTTTGCTCCTATAAGTTCCAAAAGTTCGTAGTGCATAAATGAAATAAACAGATGGTCTGATTTTTTGTCCTTTCCAAAGTCCAAGCCAGGCTGTAATAAATTTGCATCTAAGCTTTAGTCCTAGATCTGGTGAATTGTGACATTACAAAATAAGGGGGACACAATAAAAAACTTGATATATTACTTTTTAAAAGGGAAATTATTACACATTGCCTACAAAGCATTATATCATAGATCGGCCGTTCTGAAACTTATTTCTGCCAAAAGGGCAAGAGGTGATTTAGCCTATTTGCATTTGAGCTTTGGCCCTATAAGTTTGGGGTATAGGTAGAGGATAAAAAAGTTAGCCGCTGTCACCAAAAACTTAGGTAGATTTTTTTTACATGTGGTTTCATTCCGCATTCTCCAAAACCAAGGTACATTCTATTTCTGCGGGGTTTCATTAGACCTTGACTATACTGATAACATGATAGATCGGCCGGTACGAAAAATATTTCTTTCCAAAGGCCAAGCCAGGGTGTAACAAGTTTGCATCTAAGCTTTAGTCCTAGAAATTTTGGGAATCAGAACATCATAAATGTGGTGGGGCCATAAAAAACATCTAAACATGTCTTATTAAACGGGAAGCCATAACATCAATAACTTATTTTTGCTCAAAGGCCAAGCCATGGTTAAGCAAATTCGCATACAGGCTTTGCCTGTAACCATGACATAATACATCGGCCAGTGTTAAACCTGTTTTTGCCAAATGCCCAGGCGGAGATTTATCAAATTTGGAGCCAGGTTCCGGTCCTATAAGTTCAAAGAATTGGCAGAGCAGAAATGAGATAATCGTCATCAACAATTTTGCAACAAAGACAAAGATAGATTTCCATGTAAGAAAAGATTTCCATTTGACATGCCCTCTGTCTATTACACAATAGATTCGCCATACTTAAACTTATCTCTGTCTGAAGTCAAAGACATAATATCGGACATTTGCATGCAGGTTTCTGCGCTATAACTTCGGAGAACTTGCAGAGTATAACTGCAATGATTACCATCAACGAATATCCGAGGTACATATCTGCTTGAACAGGGTTTCTTCAGACCTTGTTTATACTGATGACATGATAGATCGGCCGGTTCGAAAAACATTTTTTTCTAAAGGCCAAGCCAGGGTGCAGTGAGTTTGCATCTAGGCTTTTGTTCTAGAACTTTTGGGAATCGGAACATTATAAATTAGGTGGGCGCCATAAAAAACTCTATACATTCCTTGTGAAATGGGAATCCATAACATCTATAACTTATTTCTGTTTAAAGGACAAGGCATGGTTAAGCCAATTTGCATACAAGCTTTGCCTGTAAGCATGACATTATAGATCGGCCAGTGTGAAACCGATTTTTGCCGAATGGCCAGGCGAGGATTTATGAAATTTGCATCAAGGTTTGTTCCTAAAAGTTCAAAGAGTTGGTAGTGCATAAATGAGATAAACAGATGGTCTGAAACTTTTTTCTTTCCAAAGTCCAAGCCAGGCTGTAATAAATTTGCATCTAAGCTTTAGTCCTAGATCTGGTGAATTGTGACATTACAAAATGAGGGGGACACCATAAAATACTTGATATATTACTTTTTGAAAGAGAAATTATTACACATTGCCTACAAAGCATTATATCATAGATCGGCTGTTCTAAAACTTATTTCTGCCGAAGGGGCTAGAAGTGAATTAGCCTATTTGCATTTAAGTTTTGGCCCTTTAAGTTCGGGGTATTGGTTGAGGATAAAACAGTTAGCCGCTATCGCCAAAAACTTAGGTAGATTTTTTTACTATACGGGTTTCATTCCGCATTCTCCTAAACCTAGGTACATTCTTTTTCTGCAGGGTTTCATTAGACCTTGACTATACTGATAACATGATAGATCGGCCGGTACGAAAAATATTTCTTTCCAAAGGCCAAGCCAGGGTGTAACAAGTTTGCATCTAAGCTTTGGTCCTAGAAATTTTGGGAATCAGAACATTATAAATGTGTTGGGGTCATAAAAAAACATCTGTACATGTCTTATTAAACGGGAATCCATAACATCAATAACTTATTTTTGCTTAAAGGCCAAGCCATGGTTAAGCAAATTCGCATACAGGCTTTGCCTTTAATCATGACATCATAGATCGGCCAGTGTTAAACCTGTTTTTGCCGAATGCCCAGGCGGAGATTTATCAAATTTGGATCCAGGTTCTGGTCCTTTAAGTTCAAAGAATTTGCAGAGCATAAATGAGATAATCGTCATCAACAATTTTGCAACAAAGACCTAGATACATTTACATGAAAGAAAAGATTTCCATTTGACATGCCCTCTGTCTGTTACACAATAGATCGGCCATACTTAAACTTATCTCTGTCTGAAGTCCAAGACATAATATCGAACATTTGCATGCAGGTGTCTGCCCTATAACTTCTGGGAACTTGCAGAGTATAACTGCACTGATGACCATCAACGAATATCCGAGATACATTTCTGCTTGAACACGGTTTCATCAGACCTTGTTTATACTGATAACATGATAGATCGGCCGGTTCGAAAAATATTTCTTTCTAAAGGCCAAGCCAGGGTGCAGCGACTTTGCATCTAGGCTTTTGTTCTAGAACTTTCGGGAATCGGAACCTTATAAATGAGGTGGGCGCCATAAAAAACCTCTATACATTCCTTGTGAAATGGGAATGCATAACACCCATAACTTATTTTGTTTACATGAAATGTATCTAGGTCTTTGTTGCAAAATTGTTGTAACGATTGCCAATTCTTTGAACTTATAGGACCAGAACCTGGATCCAAATTTGATAAATCTCCGCGCCTGGGCATTCGACAAAAACAGGTTTAACACTGGCCGATCTATGATGTCATGATTACAGGCAAAGCTTGTATGCGAATTTGCTTAACCATGGCTTGGCCTTTAAACAAAAATAAGTTATGGATGTTATGGATTCGCGTTCAATAAGAAATGTATAGAGGTTTTTGATGGCCCCACTACATTTATAATGTTCCGATTCCCAAAATTTCTAGGACCAAAGCTTAGATGCAAAAATTGCTACACCCCGGCTTGGCCTTTGGAAAGAAATATTTTTCGTACCGGCCGATCTCTCATGTTATCAGTATAGTCAAGGTCTAATGAAACAATGTACCTAGGTTTTGGAGAATGCGGAATGAAACCCCGTATAACAAAAATCTACCTAAGTTTTTGGCGATAGCGGCTAACTTTTTTATCCTCTCCCAATATCCCGAATTTATAGGGCCAAAGCTTAAATGCAAATAGGCTAAATCACCTCTTGCCCTTTCGGCAGAAATAAGTTTCAGAACGGCCGATCTATGATATAATGCTTTGTAGGCAATGTGTAATAATTTCCCTTTTAAAAAGAAATATATCAAGTTTTTTATGGTGTCCTCCTCATTTTGTAATGTATTTGGCATTCGGAATACAATTCATAAATATTTTTGTATATATTTTCATTTAGATAATATTCAAAGTCTAGAAATGTTCCGAATTTAATCGTTTCCTGCGATAACATAAGCATAGATTCAGAGTTACAAAAAGTTTAGTCATCACTGCCGGTACTCTTATGTTTTCAGAAAAAGTTATGTCATCACGTATATACAAAAAATGCCGAGATTTCACATTTTCCAAATACAAAACTCAGAAAACAAAATATACATCGATTCTTTTTAAGAATTAAGAATAAATTCAATTAAAAATTTTCAATATAATAAGTCAAAAATGATTTGAGACCCAATTTTCCGTGAGGATGACAAAAGATATATATTTTGCTGGTGATGACTTATGCATAGAATCGTAAATATATATATATATATATATATATATTAGTACGTAATTAAACAAAACATCTAGGACTTTTAAGTCCCGATGAAATGGATAAACAGTAGTTTGTATTAAAAATGATTTGTAAAAATACAAGAGACGATTTGGATTTGATGATCATTTGCGAAAATAATTGATATACATTTATTCTGTGGACATGTACAGAATGTTGCTTTATAAATCCGTAAATATAAAAAAAGATTTACTTTTAATAACTACTACAGGTTGTATCATCAAAAGAGTTGTAAGGACCATGATCACAAGAATGAGACTGTTGACTTGTCGATATTTAACCCCAAAAAATGTAATGTGCTGTTTGTCGGGTGCATGCTGATCAGGCATACTTAGCACTATTTTACTCACAACGTCTTGTGAAAAATTGACAACAACACATTATTTTTAAATAGATTTGAAAGAAAAAATGCCAAACTAATTTTGAAATACATAAAAAGAAAATTAAATATAGGGATCCCGGACAAATCGAACATAGTCAAAATCTTAAATACCAATACAATGGTCAACTCATCTGATATTCGGATATACCTGTGCATTTCGATATGAATTGTTACTGTCATATTGTCACAATTGTAATACTACATGACTGAGTCTTCATATTTAAATATTTTTACACGGGCATCCATACTAGGCTGGTCTTCTTCGCAGCTCCACGGGAATTCCACCATGCACAAGAAAAACAAAATTTTCACACACAAAATCGCACACATTATTATTTTCCATTCACTTTTTAAACAAAATTATCCACTGAATATTTTCTGCAAATTCGGGAAGAAGTTAACGGTACGTGGGATCGAGTCGATGTATTAGATGTTGTCATTATGTGTTCTTCGTTGACTACCGTTCTTCTGAGCTATATTGTTCTTCTTTGAAATGCCTTGAGCTGCAACTGATTATTAGCGTAATATTTTGTCTTTTTCAATGATTTATACTATGTAAAATTTTACTCACATATAGCAGTCATTTTCCGTTAATCCAAAATCAGAGGTACGTTTTCCATTTTTGTATACGATACGGGGAACACTCATCTTGGCTGCAAGAGGTAACGCGGGTCGGCACTCATTCTCCGCCACTTTTCGTAATAGAAAATTGTGTATAACCGAATGAAGATAGGTGTAAGAATGAAATATAGTTCTTGATGGAATTTCCCATTCGAAAGCAGAAGTCAGAGTGATGTTGTAGTCGTCCGGTGAGAGGATACGGGATTCCTATGACATCGTATTCAATATAACCACTGAACCAATTTCAATGAAACTTTACAGGAAATTTTTCCGATCCGCCAAAAAACATGGCCGCCAGCGCTAAACTTAGATTTAACTTAGATTTAACATTGGACCCTCTGAAGCTACTGAAGCAAATTGAACCAAACTTTACAGGAGTGATGTATGGAAGGTCCTTTACTTAGTTTGCCGAAATTTTTTCGATCCGTGAAAAAACATGGCCGCCAGTGCTGAACATAGTTTAACAAAGGACTCTATAGGAAAAGCAAATATTTGCTATCTCCTCTGAAGTTACTGAAGCAAATGGAACCAAACTTTACAGGAATGATGTATGGAAGGTCCTTTACTTAGTTTGCCGAATTTTTTTAGATCCGTGAAAAAACATGGCCGCCAGCGCAGAACATAGTTTAACATGGGACCCTATGGGAAAAGCATATATTTGCTATCTCCTCTGAAGTTACGGAAGCAAATGGAACCAAACTTTACAGGAATGATGTATGGAGGGTCCTTTACTTAGTTTGCCGAAATGTTTTCGATCCGTGAAAAAACATGGCCGCCAGCACAGAACATAGTTTAACATGGGACCCTATGGGAAAAGCATATATTTGCTTTCTCCTCTGACGTTACTGAAGCAAATTGAACCAAACTTTGCAGAAATGATGTATGGAAGGTCCTTTACTAAGTTTGCCGAATTTTTTTCGATCGTGAAAAAACATGGCCACCAGCGCAGAACATAGTTTAACATGGGACCCTATGGGAAAAGCATATATTTGCTATCTCCTCTGTAGCTACTGAAGCAAATGGAACCAAACTTTACAGGAATGATGTATGGAAGGTCCTTTACCTAGTTTGCCGAATTTTTTTCGATGCGTGAAAAAAACATGGCCACCAGCGCAGAACATAGTTTAACATGGGACCCTATGGGAAAAGCATTTATTTGCTATCT
The DNA here is from genome assembly GCA_002080025.1 of Modiolus philippinarum. Lineage (NCBI taxonomy): Eukaryota > Metazoa > Mollusca > Bivalvia > Mytilida > Modiolidae > Modiolus > Modiolus philippinarum. The sequence continues at coordinate 26,478 of MJUU01041335.1, forward strand.
CCTCTGAAGCTACTGAAGCAACTTGAACCAAACTTT